>ONZP01000550.1:0-111257 GCA_900312805.1 Fusarium torulosum
CTCCGTGTTGGGCTGCGCCTCCTTCGTGGGCTGCTTCCACCACCACTGGCGGCCGGGAGTCTTCTCCTGGGCGGGGGCGGGCTGCTGCTGGGGGACGTAGGTCTGCTGGGGGGCGCTGCCGGCGGTGACGACCTTTGTGACATAGGCGTACTCGGTAACGACCTCGTAGTGCGGGTTGGCGCGGGGAGCGGCCATGGCGGTGGAAGCCATAAGGCTCATGACGATGGTTGAGAAATGCATCTTGTAGAGAGTTTTGTGTGTTTGTGTGTGTTGTTTGCTTGTTAACGTCGCCGGGACTAGAGTTGGTTCAGAAAAAATTGCTGGTTTTTAAAAGTTGAAAGAAGGTGTGGAAGGAGTGTGAGAGAATGTATAAATGAATCCTTCAAGGATAAATGAGTGAACCTGTGGAGGAATGAGTGGACAAGACTGTTGAGTGTCTGAAGAGCAGATAAACAAACTGATCGAGGGCGGGAATGAAGGTTATATTATAGTTGCACAACAATGAGTGAGTGTAATTAGCCCATTGGGTGAGACAGTTCACTCATCCCGACCTTGGTGTGGTGCAGTGTGAAATTCCATGTCCTTGTCCGCGCTACGTAACACACGCCCACACCTGCCAACGCCGAATCGATGGAAGAGCGTGGAGATTCTGTGTTTCAAAGGGATGATGGCCCGATGGGCTCTGGCTCTGGCTCTGGCTCTGCAGCCTTTTCTTTTGGTCCAGGGGTAAGAAGATGGGCTAGACCAGGGGTAAAGGCTTGGTTTCCCAGCAGAAAGCCGTTGACGAGGACCCTCAGCCAATCACACCCTCGGCTCAAGGATGACACCCGAGGATGCGGATGGGTTGCTCGTGTTGAAGTGTGGAGAGAGATGCCACACTGAAACCCCTCACCTCGCTCCTGTAATATTAAACCAAGACCAAGAGGCAAGCCACAGGCTAACTAAGATCTGGACCGTGTGTTTCGTCTGCACGCGGCAATCACTGTCCATAAAAAAGATGAGATGACATGTTCCCAGGGGGGGGGGATTTGGTCTGGGACCTGAACTAGCAACGGCCGGCGCGGTATTTTATTTTTAACGCCACAAAGCGACGGCGGCAAAGGGTGATCATCTGGAGAATACGGGCGGTACATGCCAAGCGAGCACAAAGCGCATCTAAAGTCATCCCAAGTTTTGTTGTTTGTGACCTCCTCGCACAGACTTTTTTGCCTTTCCCCCCCTCCCCAGCTTTTTTGGTCTTCTCATAATCACGGATGACGCCTCTGCTAATATCAAATTTAAAGTTACAAGTTCGTATCATCCCGCGAGCAAGGATTAACCTAACCAGGGCCAGGTTTCTGTTCAAGGTGGAAATTCTCCAAACTTGCCATTTGATAATCGAAATCAGCCCTTGGAAATTGTACCATAATGCAAACAGCAACAACAGAATAACCTTGCCAACTCGCCTTCTCCATTCCTCTCCCTAAGAAAAAGGGGGGAGGGGTTTCGGTCTTGTTCTGACACGACCGGTGCATGTTGGAGTGTTTTGTTTAAAACGTTTTTTCTTCCCTTTTGCTACTTCTCTTGACTCGTTCGTTCGTTCGTTCTCGCTGTCACAAGCTACTGCAAGAGACGGATGCAGCTGTCATTGGCTCAGAAGGGCCAAGCGTGCTGTGGAAAATGCCAGTTGTTCGAGACACAGCATGTCATCGGAACGTGGCCAAGAGTCAAGACCCTCACCCCCAAAAAAAGGGGTGGTTCAGCAGCGAAAGAAACAAAAGAAAGAAAAAGAAAAAAATCTCCGTTAGTTATTGAAATGCAGAGTTGAAACAAGCCATCGTGTTTTGAAAGTTTGGGTCTTTATCGGGCTTTGCAGTCAAGGGAAGAAGAGAACGATTCATTCATTGTACTCCGTATGTATGCTGGCCATGGTCGAAACAACGCCACAGCGCTTCTCCTCGGCGAACAAAGCCCCAGTCTTGCCAATCACGAACCGCTGTCTTTGTTGTTTTCCCTTACACTCTGACTTTGCTCTGCAACTTTGTTCCCTCTTGTGGGGAATGCCTCCCCCGGCTTTTGTGCCTGGTCATTGTCTCAGAAGGATCGGCGAGAGGAATTCTGTTATGCCGATGCTAACGGGCCCCCGTCCCCGTACCTGGATTTTGATCGAGAAAGCCTTGCCCAGTTGATGATCAGGGTTGCACTCAGTTCCAGTACCGACCGGGGCGCTCCAAGCGTGTGCTGTACGTGCATTTCAAGGCGGCCATCCTGGTCGGAATTCTTGTTCCCCGGGGCCCTTGCCAAGACTTATTTCCGATGGATTGCGATTCGTCTCAAATTGATATTGATTCATTTCGGAACCTGGACAAGCAAGAAAGAAGCTCATGTGACCCTGACCTGCAATCTTCGCTGTACAGGGTTTCAGCCAGCTTATTGCTTCCAGCCTCATTTGCGTGTGTGTTGTTCTCCAAGGCTGTTACCTGTCTGTCGCTGCGTGCAGCGCAGCGCAGTGCAGTGCAGTGCAGCAGTGGAAACTTGGCCCAGTGAAAACGAACTTGGTTGAGCGGAGAACGCCAAGAAAAAGGGCCACGCGTAAAGCAGTGCCGAACCCTCTCTAAACAATAAAGGCGCCTTTGATGTTATTGACAGTCGCACACACGGTGCGCAAACATTACAAAGATGTCAAAAAGTCTGGGCAAGAAGAGTCTAGGCTTTCACGCACGTACCAGCAGCAATCTGTGAGTACGCGGTTTCTCTGAAACCCGCCACGATTGTTGCCTTCCTAACATGGTGTCGGCTTGCGGCTTGCGGCTTTTACTCTGTCAGATTGATTAATTAATTATTTAACCTTCCTACATAGTTGAAGGTCCCGTATCGGATTCAACTTGGGTATGCGAATCTTGCATGACATTCAACGCTCTTCCGGGTAACTGCTGCGAAAGCCCTTGTATGAAGGAACTTTGTGTTTCAGAAAAGGCCGACGAAGCCGGACATGGGGTTGTTTTATTGAGTACGTAATTGTCAGATGTAGACAGAAAATCTGGAGACGAGAACGGAATTGCCTTGTTGGACTGCACAGCATGATGACTGCCTGGAGTTGGTTCTCTTTTGTCAGGAGAATTGTTAACCATGCACGACAGTAGGGTAGATGGCCATTGGTATTGACAGAAGATTAGTTTTTCGCCTCATATAATAGTCTGCCATATTGTAATTGGATCTGGCAAACAGTGGTATTCTTCTCCATCGTTTTGATGAGATATTGTTGTGAATTATACTTATTTTATCACGCTCTGTTTCTCATAACGGAAGATTCAGCTTCGTACGGTGTGACTGGAAAGATGCATGAGCAAGGTAGAGATACTGCCTTATCAGATTAAGACCCATTTGTAGCCTCATTATGCCCTTATCTGTTAAGCTGCTAATTCGTGCTTATCGATAAGAGACGTTTGTGATCTGCCGTGAACTTTGATTATTTTACAATCCTCACCATTGGCCAAAGTCATCAATCCGTAATCATATTACAAAGCCTCCTGCGTCATGATCACACCAAGAACCTCCAATAAGCTTCAAGATGTCTTGCTATACGAGCCAGTCAGCTCAGGTAACGTTGGATACGGCACGATGTTCTCTGAGTAATTTATTTGTCTGGCGTCGCCAAATTCTTGAGACATGAAACTCAATCGGAGCATCATATTGTGTCAGGTACTATCAGGCCCTCCTCTATTTCGCGTGACGCCAGTACATCAATTGAAAGCTACGAGGATCCGTGTCCGTGGTAACACCTCACGTCCGTTCTCAGTTTCCATTAGAGACAGCCTGAAAATGAACCCCCAAGCAGTTGAATCTCCTCTGTCTCAGTCGGCGACATTCCTCGTCCTCTCGGCAACAGACGCCCCGAATGCCAGCCAGACTATCAAGTCAACATTGTCTAGCATTGCGGACATTACCAAAAACATCTCTATTCGCCACCAGACTGCCAATCTCTCATGCACCGTTGGAATTGGGAGCTCGGCCTGGGATCGCTTGACGAAGCTTCCTCGTCCCGCTGAGTTGCATCCTTTCAAAGAGGTCAAAGGTTCGCAACACACTGCTGTGTCGACGCCGGGTGATATCCTCTTCCACATCCGCTCCGAGAGGAGAGACATGGCTTTTGAGTTTGAGAGACAGGTCATGGATAGACTTGGTGACGCTGTCAAATTAGAGGATGAGACCGTCGGCTTTAGATATTTTGACACACGTGATGTGCTCGGCTTCGTCGATGGAACTGCCAACCCCGTCGGTCCGGATGTCACGGATACAGTCCTCATCACCGCGAATGACGACTCTGCTGCGGTAGGAGGCAGCTACGTTGTTGTGCAGAAATACCTTCATGATCTGAAAGCATGGAAGACGCTCAAGACAGAGCAGCAAGAAGCCGTCATTGGGCGAACCAAGCTGGACAACATTGAGCTCAATGACGCCGACGAAGGTCAGCAGCTATCTCACAAGAGTCTTGCTACTATTGAAGACGAGGGAGGAAGCGAGCATGATATTCTACGAGACAACATGCCTTTCGGATCTCCAGCACAGGGCGAGTTTGGCACGTATTTCATCGGCTACTCCAAAAAGCTATGGGTGATAGAGAAGATGATGGAGCGCATGTTTGTTGGGGTCCCGGCCGGGATGTATGATCGAATGCTTGATTATTCAAAGCCGGTTACTGGCTCAACGTTCTTTGTGCCTTCTGCGGATGTATTAGCTGGTCTTGATGATTGATTGGTTTATGGGGTTTCGACCTACGATTATGATTCGAGAAGCTGACCTAGTAAAATGAACAAAGAGTACTACACCTAGAACTTCTTGCTCCTTGATAAGCCATGCCGGAGGCCTGAAATCAAATATGAGACCAGGGTACTTTAGTCGTAGCTGTGCCGAGGCTCTATCACTTGGGCAATCGGCGATATGCTTGTAAAGTACTTGCATCCTCCAGAATTATCTTAGCTAATAGCGGGGCGCGAACTGCTCCTGGCAGTGATGTAATGCTAGATAAAGTACCTCACAATCATCACCCGCCCACATCGTGAACATGGCACTTAAACACCCCCTCCATTCTGCCTAGTATATTTCGTGTCTACCCCAAGACAACCCATATCATGTCAGATTCTGGAATCTTGAAAAAGCCACGTCCCAAGCGAAAGGGTCGACCTCGGCCTTTGCCGCCAAATGTGACGGCTCGGAACCTGGCTATTGAGAAACAACGTCGCGAGGCGCTCAATGAGAACTTTGTGGTATACTTGATAACACGTGCCCTTTGTCCGCGCAGGAACTGATTGGATCTTGACAGGAGCTCGCACGCATGCTTCCTAACCTTGCATCCGCACGCCGTCTCACAAAGGTTCTCATCGTCAATGCAAGTGTTGAACACGTGCGGCAACAACGCGCGCTATGTCTAGCCGCGGCACAAGATATGCAGGATTTCATTGCCGAGAACAATCGACTTGTTGCAGAGGTCAATGCCTGGCGAGCACAATTTGGGGGACCAAGTGCGCCACTGACTCTGGCGAAGCCGATGACAGAGGCAATGATGCAATTGGCAGAGGTGAAGAATCATGTCTTTGGGACCTTTAACGCCGGCTTTGGCGATAACTGGGTGGAAGATACCTCTGAATATCAACCTAAAGTAGGCGTCGAAATGCCTGGTGCGATGCAACAGGTGGACAGTTCTTATACGGCCTTTGAACCTCAGACACAGGTCAACCTACCCCCAGAGGATATACAAAATAACATTGAAGTTCTGGCCCCCATCCCGTTATCTACTTTCCCATACCAAGAGCCTCAGATATCTTATCTCGGCACAACGGCCCCGCACCCCTCCATAACACAATTGGGTACGATTGAGCCAGGCCTCAATGAGCAAATGTTAGCAGAGATATACACACAGCCGTTACTGAATACAACGTCAACACCTTGGTTCACAGGGCTGGGCATACCCGCCAGCTCAGACTTGTTCCACGATGATAGTGGAGATATAGAAAGCTGTATATAAATCGATTACATGTATAATTTTCCCGATTCTGAGAGGCAATGTAATGCAATGTTATTGCATTATTCCTATAGCTACTGTAAGGTAGGTACCTAGATTCCAATGATCACTTGAATTGCTTGAAAATTTCTTCAATCGTCCTTCGACTCTGGACTTCGTTAGACTTGAAGGCCTCGAGCTCAAAAAGGCCCCTCTCAGTGACAGGGCCAGCTGCGATAGCCTTGGTTAGAGCCGCTCCATTGTCAGCCAGGTGGTCAATGTCGGTAGATGATAAGTTGCCGTTCTCAGCCGCTGGCAAGAGGATCAAGGCTGGCCAAGTGTACCACGCGCTGAGACGGAACACCAGTTTGATTTGGTGTGTCAGTCCAGGTGGAGGGTTTGCTTTATAATCAAGAAGGGACAACTGAAAGAGGATGTCTCCCGGGACAGTGACATGATCACATCCAAGTTCGGCCATCGCCATAACTTCCCGCGCTGAAATGAAACTGGGCTACAAGGCTAGTTCTTAGTGACTTATGTATACGTGATTGCCCTCTGTTTGGGACAATTTACCTTGCTGGTTTGGTAGCGGTTGCGTCTTGCCTGTCTCTTGGCTGATAAACTTGTAGACGTGTTTCATCTGTACGATGCTAGAAGACATAGGCTTTTTCTTCTCTTGATCAGCACACTGATGATGTTTTCAATGTCGACAGGCATGATTTGCACTTGACTGTATGGATACTCCTACGCCCACCAGCAAGCCCCTGCCCATTTCTGTACGCTGCAAAGGCCCCCGTGTCTTCATGACCACCGAACAGTATCGAAGAAGAGCACGGATCAGGTCATGTTTCGTGTTAGTAAGTACGCCCAACTCTGTCTACGAAGACGTTGATGCGAAGAGGGTGGTCACGATCGCTGTCTAGAGCAATGAAGAGGAGAAGGCTGTCGAGGGCTAGAGTCAGCCTCGCATACTGCCTCCTCTCACTTAGTACGGAATCTCTAACGGTCTTCTGTCCTTGGAATTCATCGATCTTTGATCTTGTCATCATCTGAGAATTGCCCAATCACTTCTCGTTTTGGTAAGTAGGAATGACAACACCCTATCAAATGAAATTCGATTATCGTCAGATCATTCTCAAACTTCTTTATATCACTCGATGTGTTTAACTTTAGTATAAGATTGGAACTGGAGTGAAAAGAAGATGTTTTGGGTATGTTAATTTGAGTGAGCAGCAACAAACCAGACAGCTGTGATCTGTCGCTTGATCATCCAAGACGATATTATCTTGAAGTATAATTGAGGTCAGCCTCCAACGATATCTTCGTTGTAGCCATTAGCCCATTTATCTCAACTTAACCTAATTTCTGAGCCTGTGGTATGTAGCTTGAGAAAAAGGCAGATGTTAAGCTCCAGGATCGTCTATTAACATGTAGTCAGAGTCTGAGTCCCTACCTCTCTCTAAGTCCGTCCGCCACTAACGAGCCATCAGACCATCTGAATCCCGAAGCTAGCTACCTGCTACTTGAATTAACTCCGAGATACCCATCGCTTCCACCCACGGTTACCAATCAAGTACACTGCCGCTTGCTTTCGTTTCTGCCCTCAGGATTCTCATCGCTCTTTCGCTTGAACAAGGAAGCCACCTTCGATACGACTTGATCCGCGACCCGCCCAAGCTCATTAATACGCAGGATCTGCTCACTTAGCCGAACGTTCTGCTTTTCCATTTGGGCGTTGAGGGTATTGATGGTCTCCCCAAACCCTTTATCAACCTCGCGAATCTTCGTGTGGATCTCGCTTCGAATGCTTGTCTCGGTGTTCTTGATCGTGCTGCCCAGTGAGTTCATTTCAGCTGTCAATTTGTTGTTGATGTTGTTATTGACCTCGGCTTGAAAGTCTCGGAAGTCTGCGCGGATAGCCTTGTTCTCTTCTTCGAGATGGTGAATCTTCTGGGATTGCGAGTCAATGGTCGCAAGAAACTTCTTGATCTGGTTTTGGAGGGCTTCGACATCCTTCTGTGTCTCGGCTAGAGCATCCTCTGTAGCTCTGTGCTTCGAATGATCTCCGTGGCTGAGAAGGGCTTCGACCTTCTTTTCGACTACCACGAGGCGGTCCGGCACAACGGGCCCGTCGGGCAGTGCTCTCAGCTTGTCAAAGAGCCCCTTTGCATCAAGGGTCTCGGCTATCATCGCATCTCCACCGCTGGGGTTGATAAGTGGGCGCTGAATAACAGTAGCTATATTGGGAACCTAGAACAGTAAGCCCCTTTCCCTGATTATCACATCATTTGAGCTATACTCACAGTCTTTGAAATTCCTTCAGCATTGGCCGTTGCCGATACGCGACGTCCAGGCCTGTTCTGGCCCTGTAGAGTTGAAGCCTCAAGAGAATATTCTTCACAATAGAACTTGCCCAGGGCGCGAGGCCACGAGACCTTGTCAGCAGGAAATTCCTCGCCCCAGTCCCTAGATAGCTAATCTCGGTACTGACGGAGTTGGACGTGATCAGGACCCATAGACACTGGCCAGGAAGAACCAGTCGGGGTATATGATGGCCTTGGATGAAGGAAGGCCACTTGAAACGGCTCGATAAACAGGAGATTTCGTAATATCTTGAGCGATGCTTGGGGTCATTCCTTCAAGGTCCTTTATGACATGCAATACCAGATCGTCGGCGATGTAGGGTGCCATATCCTTCTTGACATGCGCCATATTGTCCTTGAGTCGCTGGATAAGGCCCTGCATGGTAGCGTCTTTCCAACTTGGCTTCTGGCTGAGTATGTCTATGAACGCGGGAAACTTTTCAGCACTGCCAGGAGATACCATGAAGTCCTGAGAAGTTCCCATTGTGCACTGTAGAAATGAATAAGCAGATATCACAAGCTATAGTTATGAGAAGATTAAGGAGTTTACCTCGTGGGTGGTGGAATCGTGCGTTGTGCGCTGCCATGTTTTGGAAGAGATGGTGAGGTTGAAAACAAAATGAAGATACAAGACATCCAGGCTACAGCTCAACCTCATAGTTGCCTGACATCTAGGGTTTGCCGGGTTGAAGAGTTGACATTGGTACATTCGATTTGGCCTTCAGAACAACCAAGGCTCAGGGGCACCGTTTGCTGCCTGCCCATCTTCCTCCGACAAGCAGCCTGGGCAGTCATTTCAGTCACTGACCTAGAAAAAAAGCAATTCACAAGAACAAATTTCGTTGATTCGACAACATCTTCGTCGTGCGTTACTTACACGTCGACCTTTGACGTCTGGAGACCCCAATATACAGGTGAACAGATCATCAGCTAACAACACCGCAGCACGCTCGTCACATGAGACGTCGCCCACTAGGTTGTCCTCAAGAAGTGCCGAACTCATAGTGCTGACAAGGACACAAAGGGCCTAAAGCATGGCGGTAGGTGTTGTCCTTTCGACTTTGAAGTTGCAATCTGGCTGGCATACGGGTAACCGAACTGTTCAAGGGTTCTGATGATGAGTACATCCCACTGCCTATCTGAGAAGCTACCTCTGCCAACCCCTTTTCTCATCGAGCTGTCTCTGGACGTCTGCTCGTAAGCCGCATCGTTTATTCGGACAAGGTTGAAGTGGTTCTATAAGAGTGCCAGTTTCTCTTCAAGGTAGGAACTTGTCAAAATTTTGTTTTTAGCAACCCCTCTAGGGACAGTTACATCGGACAAACTAGACCAACACTCCAACGGCACTTCTCAAGACAGACGGAGACTGATAATGATAATTCCAACGCGTTGCGATTGATCATATTTCGTCGAAGTTGCCCCATACTTTGAGCCAAGCTACGTACGTCATTGGGTATCAGAACGTGCATGCACCCATCACTGTCAGGACGGCTGTCTACCCCGATGGGGAAAGGTCTACCGTACTGTTGTGACAGATCGCCGGGTCAGGGGCATCATATAGTGTCCAGCACAAAGGAAATCAATTCCAAGTAAATACTAAAACATATATACATGTCCTCATAAGAAACCACTAGAACAGGCCAGCCATGTCCTTCCCATTCAACCAGTCATGCCTTTCAAACAGTCTCTTAAGCGGCACCAGCACCGGCAGCGTCGGCCTTCTCAATGAGGAACTCGGGAGCACCACCAGATGCAGCACTCTGGTAGAGCAAGTGAGGGCCGGCAACAATGAGGGTACCAGTGCAAACAAGGTCTCCAGCGTTGCAAAAGACCTTGGTGCGGTCCTCAGGGTAGCTAGGAATCTTGCCTTGGTTTTCTATCGAGGGTATTAGCGGATCGGTTTGTGCAAGACGAAATGCTTCATGGGCGAACCCAGCAGCGAAGGGGAGTACTAACGGAGGTTCTTGGTGTATCCAAAGAGCACGACACCCGCGATCTTCTCTCGAATGGCGTCGTCGACATCAGTGGTGGCGGCGGCAGCGAGGGCGGCTCCCTGACTGTATCCAGCAGCAACGATGACGGCCTTAGGGCACTTCGTGTTGGCCTCCTCGAAATGACCAACCATCTGGCGGATAGCGGCGGGAGTAGTTCCACGGGGAAGGGCATTCTCGCCAACACCGGCAGTGTATGCGCCTCCGACACCCTGAACCCAGACATTGCCCTTGCCGTACTTGGCCTCGAGCTTGGAAGCAACCACGGGTCCCAGAGTTCCCTGAATTTAAGGTTAGATCTGATCTGTCATATTCTGTGGTTCCTCAATGCTACATACCAGGTTACCGGCCTCAGTGGAGCCGCGAGCGTAGACGAAGATGACACTGGGGCAAGCGCTGGAGCTGCCCTGGGTGAGATCGTTGCGGGTGATGCTACCACCGAAAAGCTGGCGAGCCTCGAGAGCGGACTCCTGCGCAGCAGGGAGAGCAGAGGCTGTGGCGGCCATGAAAGCAGCGGCGATGGAGAACTTCATTTTGACGGTGTTTGTCGGAAAGATACTACTGTGGTTGAGAAAGAGGCGTGAAATGAAGTGAAGAGACGAGATCTGAAAGAAAGGCAAGAAGATTAAGTGAGTGAGTGATTGAATGAATGAAAGAGTGATTGTGAGGCTTGATATCTTTCAATAAACGTCGAGGTCAGGGCAGGTATTTATCTTTCTGAAGCATCATATTGGCCCTCACAAAACTAAAGCCGTTAAAGTTTAGTATGGCATTGTCAAAGCGGTTGAGACGAAAAGCACCGCTATGGCAAAGAAGCAATCATGAAATCTATTCCCGAACAATAAAGCACGTTCCATCCGCGATGGCTCCGCCCCGTTCCCAAACCTATCGTAAACCCCCGTCACATCTCCCGAGTCATGCAGCCTTGTAGTGTTGGTGTTGCAGCTGGTAAAATCCGATCAAATTCTCGCAAGAATGTCTCGAAATAGGAAACAGGTCCGCGAGTGATCCCCTTCGGATCAGCGAAGCAATGACATGAAACGGGGCGTCAGCCGAGCCTTATGACCACGTTCTTGGGGCGCGCCGCTTTGACTGTTGGCTTACAACTAGCTCAGGAAATGCTTTTTTAGGGACCTGAAACTCAGGTGAGCTCTTTTGGTGGTGTGGGAAGCGGTGCACGGGGCAGCATTTGCTGTGAGCCACTTATTTCCGGTTTCAGAGCCAAAACCTACTGCAATATAACCTGACAACTCCGCTTGCCTTTATTCAGTTTAATCTGTCTTGGCTGTCAAGAAAATGGAGCCGAAGCACCGGAAAGTTCCATGTCTAGTGTCCACTTTGTTTCTACGGACAAGGTTCTACTGGCTGCACAGGTGCTCACGCTAAAGTGTCCCGACGGATGTCAACCGTTCGGTATATTAGGATTGACAGCAAGGTCAAGGCGGCTTCGTGTCGCTTCATCTAGTTCCAATCTATTGAGTTCTAGCGCCTCGTATTGTAATTGAAACATGTTGCGTTTGGACATTCGCAACCCAAGATGGTCTTGGAAAGTGAGGCCGGAAGGTCGGGCATCGGATGTTTCTACCATTGCCTACTGTCGATCGTGCGGAACGTAACTGATGATCATCGATCCGAGATTAAGTCCCTCGCGAGAGTTATATTGATTATTGTATGGCTGTCCTACACTATACATCTAACACGTTTAACAAGTTCCCAGACGACCATCTTGACACCCTCCAGAAGAATGCCGAGGCTCTCCTCTGCCTCGACACCATCTTAACCACTACCGAGGCTGTGTAGACTGCCAATATCTTAGCGCAAGGTCCGACGTGGGCTCGGGTCTCGTCGAGTGTTTAGGGTGTGAACCCCGCGAACTAAGAAAATAGCGTTGACCAAGACGAACCAGTGGTTGTCATCCCCCACGTCTTAGTTCGCAACAATTCCCTTTCGCAGAATCAGGAACACGCTATTCAATATAGTAACCAGGTCTTGATATATGGCGTGCCAAGAAGGTGAAGCTAGAGACTTGAACATCATTTGACGCTACTACATCCAAACAAATGAGAAAGAAGAGTCCACAGAGTCACCCAATACAGTTTGACCTGAGCAAGAGTACAGCATAGAATTATCTTGGAAAGTAATTATTACTTTGGTTTGGAATGTGTAGTAGTCTTAATCCATCTTCCATCCCCAATCAACAACAAGGAACATCATCCGTTGTCTCAACGCCATTGAAACCTACCGAGGCTTCCAACAGTCTCTAACAAGGTCATCCCAGTTTCTTGTTTCTTCTAAACAAGATTTGAATCTGCCGAGATCTCTCAGACCGAGGTAAAGTTATCAATCTCATCGGAACAGCTTCTTCCGTGTGTTTTATTCGCGATAGTTACCTTTTGTAGATACCGGATGTGGCTTTGTATAAACCCAGGAAGTAATTCTAGACACTTCAGTAATTCATGCCGAGGCTGTCGTCTTTTACCTTTGGACAAGTAGGAGAGTTCAAACAAGCATCAGGGATGACAGTAAAGGATATTCAAAGGACATGATACAACTTCTCATCAATCTCTAGAACACTACTACTTCGCCACCCTATCCTACTGAAACCTCCTTGAAGTGTACGAACATAAGAACCTTGTTTCTATGCCGGCTAATATGCCACTATTCCGTGTATGCGAACCGAGGCAATTTCAGAACCTACTTCGATCAGGCTTCTCCTATCAGATCTTCATTCGTAAGTCGTAATAATTACCTTTTCACAGAAGGGGGATATGCTGCACACCATGAAGTGATCAGCCCTACCATCTCATCATACGACCGCGTAAGCACTTATCTCCAATCCATAACTACCAGAATCGAAGTTGGCAATGTCCCGTAAATCTTAGCCTCGGACTCACACTGGTCATCTATCATACGGAAAATGTCGTCCTCGGCGAAGAGTCTCGAGAACCTTCGAGCCACAGAGGTCCTACAATTTGGCACCATATTCAATCTCCATTCCACAGTGCATTACATTTTCCAAGAGACAGGAATCATTGGTACTGGGATGCCCCAGGGTTTCCTCCCAGCGCTCCGATGCAGAATACGACCAGAATATCGTCGATGTTTCCTGAGCAATGCAGTCGGAATTTTGTAAGCTTGACGTTTGTGAAGTGTAAGATGCACTCGCTTATTGGTTCGGAGGATAATATCAATAGACATGGGGTTTTCCATTTCAGCTGAGCTGCAGTACCCATAAAATATTCTATCCCTTGAGAAACTGGACAAGCTTGGTGTGCATGGCGCATTGGCGCGCACTGACTGGTTTGAAACAACATGTGTCTGTGCATGCCCTGAAAGTTTCGGGCATTTGGTGTGAAATTAATTGACTCAGGGGAATGCCGTATGTCGATCCCGCAGCAGAAACACGTCGGTGAGCTTATTCCCGCTGTCGTGACAGAACTTCCAGAACACCGAGTGCAAATTCAACGACTTTTCACCGCCTGCAGTCCATGTAACCACGTGTGTTGTATTTTATAGGTTATACCTCGATCGTATCGTAGTTCTATGGACAATACGTTTATGTACGACTAAAAATACAGCGAGCATATTTAAACAATGTGATAAAATTTGCAGAAGCAAGATTTTCACTTACGAATGGAATTGTCTGCGACATCCATCAATATAGGGTAGGTGTGAGAACTTGACTCCCCTCCCGTTACTACGTCATCCTAGGGACGGCCCGTCATTTTGACTCAACCAATCGCGCGATGGGAGACTGGACAGAGTTCAGTTATCTCCATATCTCTGTCTCGCCTAGATACAGTATTGAACAATGTTATTCAATCACGTTCTCTTGCCAAAAAGGTTGCTATTTCAGGGCTCGGATGATTTCAAACCCGTTTGCCCGTTAATGCCTCTCCGGACCAATCATCTCGAATCTATCTGAATAAGGATTATCGCACTGCTAACCCAGCATGGCAGTTTGGGGGCTGTTCATTTAACCCCAGCCTCCCCAAGGTGCGCTGACAGTATATCCTGTCAGCAATGGGCGAAATTCTAGTATTAGAAAATCACTACTATTTTGTCTGGCCCCCAATGACGAAACACCTAATGGAACCTTGGTAGAACAGCCATTGGTCGCGCCCTGTAGCTGTTACCCTGTGGCGTAAGCAGGATCGGCTATGATAAAAAAAGAAAAAAATGACGAAATAAAAGTCCATGACACCTCACATTCGTGATTAACAATCTTGAATTGATGGGAAAACCTGGAAACCCCGGAAAACTTGGAATCCGCTGCTAGTCCATGGCTTCGTAAAGTGGATGAGGATTGCCCTTCCTTTCTTTGCTTCTGTAAGTTTCGTCCAGAGTCCTTCGGGTAATGCTGGCGTTATTGCTTTCCACCCTGATCCTAACGCCTATCGCGTGTTGATCAAGATCCACGCGTTGATTGGTAGGGCTGATTAGGCCACCGAAGAACCCGGGGATCCCCTTCAATTCAGGCACCAGGCACCACTTTCGCGGAGACTTCCTTTCGCACCCGCCATAGCCAAACTGAGTAATCGCCGTTACCGCCATCATGGCTCCGTTCTCAAGATGGAAGATCCCGTTCAATGGATGGAAGAGCACCGCCGTCTATCTCACAGGACTCGTCACGACCCTCACGACCCTGCTCATTGTTCTGCTCTTTGTGTCCCTCTTCTCCCTCGAGAAAGACGATGCGGACTATGGCCAAGGGAGTAACGCCCAAGATGCTCTTGGCCAGAGTATACTATACAAAGGGAACTGCGATACATCAGCAAAAGCAAATTTATGGATCCATTTAGCCATCAACATCATCGGCACCGGTGTCTTGGCTTCGTCCAACTTCTTCATGCAAAGCCTTGTGGCGCCTACGAGAGCAGAAGTCGACGCCGCGCACAGAGCAGGGCACTGGCTCGAAATCGGCGTCCAGTCTCTCAAGAACTTTCGCTTTCTCGGCTGGCGAAAGATCCTATTCTGGTTCCTCTTTTCTCTCAGCTCTGTCCCACTACACCTCGTCTTCAACGGTTGCGTTCTCGAGTCAAAAGGCACCAATGGTTTTACTATTCTTCTAGGTACCAAGAGTCTTGTTCAGGGCGCTTGGCGGGGGGAGCCTCCCATCTCAAGTTGGTACTATGAGACGAACCGCTCTGATCCTGTAATGGTGCAGCAAGTCATTGCTCAGGCGAAACCAATCAGCGAGTCTTTAACTGCAAAAGAATCGTCTGGTCGCTGGGAGGAGATTCCTCTTGACGTGTGTATGGAACGGTACAACAAGCCAGAGGTGGCTCTCACACGTTATCGCCATGCGATCCTCGTCATGCAAGATTACGAAGATTTTGATGGGAATTTGACCCAGGGCTGGAAACGTGGCGAGGTCTTGAAGAACACAACTGGTATATCTGATCTAAACGTGACCAACCCACTCTGGGGGGTGAGCGGCTTCTCACGTACCGGGAAAACAGGATATAACAGTGCTATCTCACAACAAAAGAGCTATAACCAATTGGGAGGACGACTAGACGCTAGGTGGCCCGCTAATATGTGGTTTATGGATGGCAGCAGTAATGTCTTTGACCCTATATCTGGAGTGATTGTTATGGACCCTACGTGGTACACGTCCAAACACCGAGTTATGCAGGTAAGCTACTGCATATCTGAAAGGTACGAGGCGCCATGTCGACTCAGTGTTGCGAACAGCCTTCTTCTCATTGTCTGCATCATGTGTACCTTCAAGTGCGTATTGTGCTTCTTGGTGCTCAAACTTCGTGTATGGGGCGATGAGAACCCTCTCATGACTCCTGGAGATGCCATCGCCTCCTTCATCGCAAGACCGGACGAGGAGACGAAAGGCATGTGTACTTTGAGTTCGCAAGATCTGAAGAAGAACCCCAACAAGAAGGCACCCGGGCTGGGGGATATAAGCCAGAACCACAAATGGCTTCAGGGTCCAAGACAATGGCAAGGTACGTCGACGCGGAAGTTTGGCAAAGCGGTGCCTGTGACTATTTGGGTCATATCGTCGGTTCTCATCGGAGGCTCTCTCATTGTAGCCGCAGTCATGCTGAGAATAGCCATCGAAGGTCAGCCAATGTAGGTACAGCTATTGCGTCTCTCTGGTACAAGACTAACACTTTGATCAGAGACCAATCCCGGTTCGGACATGCGCCACAGAACGAGGATGTAGCAGACGAAAATCTTGAGGGTCTATCGCTCATAGGTTTGACCATGGTAGCCAACATGCCGCAACTGGTTCTCTCCATCTGCTACCTCGCTTACAATGGTCTTTTCACTCGCATGTTGGCCGAATTTGAGTGGTCCAAGTACAGCGTCGAGTTTCGAGCTTTGCGTGTCACTGAGCCCAAGGGAAAGCAGAACTCTACGTATCGGCTTCAGTTGCCTTATAGGTTCTCGATTCCATTGATTATCATCAGTATTCTTCTACATTGGATATACTCCAACTGCATCTATGTGAGCAACTATGAGGGTAAGTAAGACAAATTCCGATGGACTGAACAGCATCTCTGACACTCACCAGCCTACGGCGCAGGCTATCCTTATGCGAGGGAAGTCACAGTGGGTCTGCAGTTCTCATCAAAGGCGATTCTCATCGCCCTCTGTGTAACCATATGTATCGCGATGGCACCCTTAATACTGGCCTATGTCAAGCTACCAGGTATAATGGTTATCGCAGGAGGAAACTCGGCGGTCATGTCGGCCGCCTGCCACTACCCCTCCACGAAACTCCAGTCGCTAAGTCGCGCCACCTCCGTTTATAGCCGCACAGGAAGTGAGTACGACAGCATGAGTGTTGGGCTGATAGGGGATCAAGGAGTGGAAGAGCTGGATAGTGTTGCGAGGAGGAAGGTCAAGTGGGGGAGAATATCGACTGGGAAGAGCGATGAGAGCCAAGTTGGTCATTTGGGCTTTGGTACGGAAGAGCTCAAGATTGAGAAACCAGTCGAAGGAGAGCACTACAGTGGTCTTTGACTTGGTGGCGAAGAATACGGGCTTAATGATAACATGGAAGATAACAGAAAGAGGCACATTTTGGATGTAACCATACTCGGCAACATGTACTACCACACCACATCATACAAAAGAATAGATAACGCCGCGCAAATGTTTGGTCGCCTCTACGTCGCCATGATTGAGACTTGGACATACGAGACATTTTGGGAGGTCCATTAGATTGCAAGGTACGGATATTGATCAGGAATTATCTTGTGGACGCATTGTGTTAAGGAATTACCATTCTGGTCTATGGTCTCGTGGATAGGGACCGGAAAACCGGCACCCATATCAACAATATCGCGATAGTTCGATGCGAGCAGAAGTTCCAGCTTTTTGGAACCCACCAGCGATATGATACACTTTGTCGCATCTTGTCTAGTAACGAAGAGCCGATAGCCGTGTTTCCGCACCTTGCTACTAAGTTCCGCACCTTGCCACCACATCTTGAGGCGACTGTTGGCTGATATTCACAGTATGGCCCTGTTTTCAATATACCATTTTCTGATATGTTCTGAATCAATGAATGACGTTACGTAGTACAGATCGTTCCTTTTAATTACGAAAATTACGAAATGAATCTCGGCACTTTCGAGTCGGTTAAGTCGGCCACAAATAGCTTCATTGACAGACCAGGATGTCGTGGCCTTCCTTCTCAAGAAACCCCGGACGGTCTAGCCTAGAATAGCAGCTCCGTCATCCCCAAAGCGGACTAACACAAGGACCTTTTGATCCAAACTCCAACAAAGCGCAAACGCGTGATGTTGCGGGGGAGGCTCTTATTGATTAGTTTTATCTGCTGCACGTCGTTGGGAGTATGTCACTCCTTCACAATTGCTGGTTACATCCCTGGCAGCCACTCCCGCCCGCCAAGACCAGATATGGAAGTTAATTAGAATCGAACCGCGATGCAGGTGTGGCGATTGATAGCGTCTGATACGAGATGCGCCGTTCTACCCCGGATTGAGATCCATCCGACCTGTATAGTTGGGTTTCAAGGTGACCAGGGACTTTTGACGACCCTTCTTCAAACATTAGGGTCTTTTGAAAAAGTTCCCAGCCAACAGATCCCATTGCCGTTCTATCCAGTATGATAGCGTGCCGTAAATCCGGAATCACTTCAGAGAGCATCTAGAGCTTTTCAAGTGAAATGAGCTCCTTTGGGGCAATTCGCAGTGAACTACAAAACATCTTGGTTCATCTGCCAAGATGTCGTTTGGCTCGTAGACACTCTTCTCTGTTTAGTTTCATGTTCCACATCCATCATGAGTGAGCCAGATATGAAAAACACGGAGCTGGAGAGACCTACTCCCAAGGCGGATATCTATCCTGCCGATGAGAAGAAGGGTCTCTCGAACAATGAGAACGCCTTTGATGATGTCGAGGTTTTATCTTCAAAGCCTGCCCAGCCTCTAGAGACCGCTGAGGACATCGTCACACATGTTATTCAGGTCGATGATGATCCTACGATGAATCCATGGACAGTCCGCATGTTCATTGTTGGTAAGTGTAGCATCCATCTGCTAAGATAAACTCGCTGATAAGATAGGCATTGGATTGTCTGCTTTTGGTGGTGTTTTACAGGAGATTATGTACTTCAAGCCCCAAGTTGTCTATGTGTCAGTCATGTTCTTGACTGTCCTGGCCGAAACACTCGGCACTGGCTTGTCACATATCATTCCCCGCAAGGGTGCCATCGGACGCTTTCTCAACCCTCACCCATGGAACAGAAAGGAACACACTGCAGCAGTCCTAATGGCGTCAGCTGCGTCTGTATCAGCCCTATCCACCGAAGCCCTGTCCGTCCAGAAGCTCTGGTATGGCGGCTACCCCAACCAGGCTGCCGGTATCTTCATCACCCTTTCCTCTCAGCTTATTGGATACGGTATCGCTGGTATGATGAGACCTGTTCTACTGTATCCTACTAAGATGCTCTATCCTGCCAACTTGCCCATCACAACTGTCATGGAGACTTTGCACAAGCCGAAGTCGGAGACAAGAAAGAGGTTTCAGGTCTTCTGGATTGTGTTTGTTGCCATCTTCTTCTGGGAGTGGTTCCCTGAGGTAAATTCACTCTTTATGTGTCTTGACATCATACTGACGAGGATAGTACATCTTCCCACTCCTTTCCGCCGTCTCCGTCTTCTGCCTCGTGGATCGCCACAACCCCGTCTTTACAAACCTCTTCGGTGGCTCACAGGGTAACGAAGGCATGGGCTTCCTAAGCATCTGCTTCGACTGGAATTATATTGCTGGCTTTGGTTCCCCGCTGTGGATGCCTTTACAGACCTTGTGCAACAGCTTCATCGGCTACGTCCTTGGTATTGCAATCTCCATGGGCCTCTACTACAGTAACATCTGGAGAGCGAGGGACTTCCCCTTCATGGCCCAGCTCCTCTACGACGGAAGCTCTAACACAACGAACCATGTCCCCTACAACGAGACCTCCATTATGAACCCTGACTTTACGGTGAATGCTGATGCTCTCGACAAGGCCGGTCTTCCGCATCTCACGGCTACATACGTCAACTACCTCATCACCTCCAACGCTGGATTGACTGCGACTCTGGTACACATGCTTCTATGGAACTATGATGAGATAAGCCTTGGATGGTCTTGGGTTACTCTGAGAAACCTGAAGAAGCTACTTCGTCCCGAGACGTACTTTTTCTGGAGACAGACAGGTGGTCGCACTGAGGAGGAAAAGACCAAACTTCGCGACGACCCCACCATCGATCCTCATTATAAGCTTATGCTTGACTATGATGAAGTTCCCAACAGCTGGTACTTCCTCATCTTCGCTGCCAGCTTCATCGTTGGTCTTGTCTGTTTGTATGTGATGAAATCTACTCTTCCCTGGTGGGGCTTCATTATGGCATCCTTGTTTCTGGCCATCTTTCTTGTTTTCTTCGGTGCCCAGTACGCCATGACTGGTTTTGGCTTCAACCTGCAGCCTATCTTTCAAATGCTTGCTGGTTACATGTTCCCTGGACGTCCACTCGGTAAGGATTGTCTTGACTCGCAACTATGATCATGTACTGATAATCTTTAGCAAATATGTACTTCACATCATACACATACAACGGACTTAGCCAGAGTTTCCTTCTACTTCGAGACCTGAAGCTTGCTCAGCAGAACAAGCTGTCGCCAAAAGCTACTTTCACCACTCAAGTCATTGGCTGCATCTTGGGTGCACTGCTCAACTACGTGATGATGATCAGGTATGACATCCTCTCAACTTCAAGATGTAACTGCTAATAGAAACAGTATCGTCGATAACCAAGCACCGATCCTCGAATCAGCAGAGGGTACCAACGTCTGGTCAGGAGCTCAGATCCAGCAGTTCAACACCCTTGCTATCGCCTGGTCCATCGCCCCCAAGATGTTCTCAATCGGCGCTCGCTACCAATGGGTCACCATCGCCTTCTTCATCGGCTTCATTGCTCCTCTGCCCTTCTACTTTCTGCACCGTCTGTTCCCTAGATCGCGAATTTGGCCATACCTCAACACCTCCATCATTCTCTGGTACCTCGGCTACCTCTTTGTTGGACTCAACGCGTCAGTCACAAGCTACTACATCTTGGGAGCCTTTGGCCAGTTCTACCTTCGTCGATACCGTCCACATTGGTTCGTCAAGTGGAACTACCTCATTTCTGCGGCACTTGATGGTGGTACTCAGGTCATGGTCTTCATTGCCACGTTCGCTGTCTTTGGTGGTTCCGGAAAGTCTGTGCCATTTCCAGAATGGGCGGGTAATAAGGTGGACAATTATGACTACTGCGTTTACAATGAGTCTGGCTGAGTATCTAATCTCACGCGCGATGAGGGGAGGTCTCAGGGTAGTTAGTGAGGGAATTTGAGCAGCACAGCTTACGCTGAGTAGTAGCAATTCCGAATCTCAAAGTTAAGAATGAACTATCAGTCTGAATGAATCGAGTAAACAGAAATGTGATGATTTCATTCGTCAAAGTGTGGGCAATAGCCTGTGGGAGCTACAGTCCCGTGCAAAAATTCCGACAACGAGCTAACTGGGAATACACATAATATAGATACATAAGATATATAATATTTAGAGTATTTTATATAATCTTAGGATGATATTATATATAAGATTGCATAAATGAAAAGAGTTTATTATGATTTATATTAACTTGAACACAAATTACATAGAACAAATATATTGCCCAGACTACGCTGAAAATTTAGTTATGCTGCATTTACTCACTATGATGTTAAATTGAAACTTCAGATACACAAGGGAGATGACGTAACCTTGCCTAATCTCATCGCATCGTAGTGCGGAGTTGCCCCGCGCCAGCGCAACATTCATGATAAATTTCACAGAGCTTATGACCATAGATGATTCAAAACTATCCCTGTGAGGAATAATAGAAAAATAAAGCTTTGTACTGTACAAGTCGTCTATGATGGCTTCTTCTCCATTCTCTAGCCTCAAAGGCTACACGTCCAAGACCATTCCCTTCAAACAGGGCCCGGATGGCGACATTCTTCTCGATGTGGTTTATCCGGAAGAGACAGGTGGCATGCCGAGCACTGTCCTCATTCATATTCATGGAGGATTTCTAGTAAGCTTCATCACCCACTCATGAACTTATCTAACAATCCTTCAGATCGTCGGAGACAGATACAGTTTTCTCCCATCCTGGCTCCTCAATGCTGCTGTTGCTCGTAAATGGGTGTTTGTAAGCCCCGAGTATCGTCTGATTCCCGAATCTACCGCCCACGCAGCCCTGGATGACTCCGTTGACGCCTACAACTGGGTGCGCTCTTCGCTATCTGATATCATTGGCCGTCGTATCAGTTCGGTGCTTGTGGCTGGCTCCAGCGCCGGCGGATATCTCGCACTGGCGACTGCGAACGCTGTCTTTGAAAAGCCAACTGCAGTGCTCTCTATTTATGGAATGTTGGATGCTGCTAATTTGCGATACACGACACCCGGTACTAGTATTTGGGGAGCACCCCCTTTCGACACGTCCCCTGTGCTGAGCAAATTCCCCAAGGCGAATGAGAGCCATGATCGAAAAGCCATCTCTGCGTATCCTCCACCTGAGAACATGGAAAACGACCTTAGATTCAAGATAGCAGCAGCTCTGCACATCGATGCACTCTTCCCAGACTATATGACGGGCATTGACGGACTGAGTCGCGAGATTGCAAACAAAGGAATCGATGCTATCCCAGAGAAGCACCGCCGTTTGTTCCCTCTATCATTCGGTGACCTCGCCAAACTTCCTCCGACATTTTTGTTGCATGGCATGAACGACTCGGCTGTCACGGTGGACTGCAGTGTGCAAGCCGAGAAGAAGCTTCGAGAAGCAGGTGTCGACGTAGTAAAAGACTTTCCGGAAGATGGAGAGCACGGCTTTGATGTTAGAGCTGGAAACATTGATGTAGAGAAAGCTGATGCAGACGGTGTTGCAAATGTTGAGAGCTTGAGGAATGCTATTCGCTTCCTCGACTCTGCGGTTAAGAACTAGGAACATGGTGGATGTAGGTAAATGAAGTGTGCTGGCCCTGCTAGGATGAAGTTCTTATGCTTTGTCTTCTATGATATAATGCTTGTGTGATTCTTCTGGTTAGTGGTGGATATCACGACGGAGCAAACAAGTCATTATTGACAAACAGCGACTGCCATGTCGAAAGAAGAGCGTGCTAAGCCGCGAGACTTCATTGTATCAAGATAATTCGTACAGATGTCTACCATTGGCTTCTATCAATACCACTTCTATCAATTTACCTCAACAATG
Organism: Fusarium torulosum; assembly: GCA_900312805.1. Lineage (NCBI taxonomy): Eukaryota > Fungi > Ascomycota > Sordariomycetes > Hypocreales > Nectriaceae > Fusarium > Fusarium torulosum. Next base: position 23,111 of record ONZP01000550.1, read on the forward strand.
ACACTCTTAATCACTTCCTCAAGATTTTCCTTCTCGAGGCCAAGCAGCTCAATAGCATTTGTCTCCCCAGTGAGCGAATGGCCAGCTCCATCAGCAAACAAGAACTGCTCCAGATAGTCGCCAAAAGCACTGAAGTCCCCTTTAGCAATCTTCTCGTCTCCAGTCCTTTCCAACTCGGCGCTACTGATGTGAAAGATCTCGAATTTGTCTCCAGTAAGTTTCTCGACGATTTGAAGAACTTCATTTTGAGTTGTAGTGACACCTGCTATGTTAAGGTATTTGTTCGCTGTCTCATCTGGTTTCTTGAGTATGGCAGCTACAGCATCACCGATGAATGCGAGTGTGCTTGTAGAATAAGGCTCGTTGCCTGAGTCAACAAGTCGGAATTTCCGTTCCTTGATGTTGACAAAGCCTCTTTCGTTGCGAAGTCCCTGTGGTGTAGTGAGTACTGGCACAATCCCATCAGGTGTAAGTTACATACCGCATCGAGAAACAGGCCGTTGGAAAGGCCGGTCCAGGAAAACCATTCATGCTTTTCTGCAAGCTCAACCAAGTAGTCGGTGTTCTGGACCTTGGTAGCAAGGAGTCTGCCGATCTTCGTATCGCGATTCTGCCTTGACGGAATTCCAAACTCAGACGGAATAAAGCGAGGGACTCTAGCAGCTATAGCGGCATCAATGATGACCTTTTGGTTGCCAGTTGCAGCGGTTGCTACTGTCGATACTACGGCATCCAAGCCAGTGATTGCTTCTTTGATTGACTCCACCGAGGTGATGTCGACACGTCTGACAGTCACTTGGCTAGGGAAAGTTGCTGTGGACTCGTTTCTGGTGATGGTAGTGACGTCGAAACCAGCGTTGAGAAGACTGTTGACGACTTGGGAGCCGAGAAGACCAGAACCCTGGATTGTTAGAGCTTAGATCGCTGTGATATCCCACTGGGCGCAGGTACTCACTCCCACAACTGCCACGTTCTGGATAGCCATATTTTATTCAAGAGCCTAATGCAAATGCGAGGAGATTCAACAAGGGTTATGACAGAAAGGAGAAAGGTAAGTGAATATCCCATGATGGTGTTTTGAATTACTCCGCGATGGTATCATTTTTACTGGGTCTGTTGGCTCATTGAACCATACACGACGCTGTGTTGTGATTGTCGCCCCCACATTGATTTGAACCGGATTTGCTAAAGAAATCAATCTTGGATACAGAGGTTCCGCTTTCGCCAACGGCGGCTTTTGTTCAGTTCAACTGTGTACTATGCTTGGAGGACAGGTTGAGTTGAGTGTATAGCTGTAGTGTTACGGCGATGTTATGAGCTGCTCTCAGAATAGTTTTTGCCTCCACAAGACTTGCCAGCAAGGCTTGGATCGACGATAGAAACACTTGTAATGACATCATCGGATGAATCAAGCAATAGCTGTGCGTATCATCACGAAGGCTGAACAGTAGGTGGCACATAGGCTTTGTGGCCATTGCACTCCTATCGTGGCAATACGCATCCGCTACACAAAAGAGTAACCTCATTACTAGTGATTCAACAAGTCAGAATCCTGTGGTAAGTCTAGAAGTATCGCAGATACCGTTCCAGTCACCAGTCCACTTGAGCGAAGTGTCCAATTGCGTTTGTGGGTGAATAATAGCTTATAGCACAGCGAGCTGGCGAGTCCTTGGACCGGCCAGTTTCGAAATATATCATCTCAACTACTCTCTACTTAAGGATAACTAAAAATAGACAGATGCCTAAAGTTCAGATTTCGAGCCGACACTCTCTTTGATCTCCTCGGAGACGTCGGACAGTAAACATTGCTATCGAGACTGAAAACCGCGAAACAACAACAGCAAGTAAGCACCATGTTCAATATAGTTTTGGACCAACCGAGCTAGCAGCCGAACGTAAGTCCTCTAGCAGTCTAGCTAGTCACATTCCAGTAGGTATCACAGATGATGGAAAATCTGGGGTAAAAGCTTCTAGACCAAAATCATTTGACATAAATTATTGCTCTACTTGCCAGTGTCTTTTAGTTCTAAAAGTAGTTTCCGTTAGAGGCAATCATAGCCATTATTTGTGTGGAATCTAGCCTCGGGGTCGCCAATATACTTTTCTAGGTTCTGTTGAACTTTGCATTGACGTACATTCCTGCGCCGTCAACCGGTTCTAGTCTACATCTTACTGGACGTTGATGCATGGACGAAAAGTACCCACAGCCACAATTGAAGATCAGCTACATCATACTCCTGAGATGACTCGGCCAGCGCATGTCAGCTGTCGGGATGAAACAGGCCGTTTTCTGACCTCCTCGGCTACAGCGGTTCAATCCTACTTCTCGTATGGCTAATTTGGGACCATGCTGACGGATGTTCCCTGTATGCAACAGCGAGTAAAAACGTCATAACAAATTTGTGCCCTGGCTATGTACTTGCTTACAATCAGATCTACAGTTTTGGCTCATGTGTGTGTTTGTTTGTTTGTTTGTGGCGCGTTATTTTGCTGTTGAAGATTTTGAGTTTTGGTGGTCACTGCGGATACTGACAGTGACTTTTGGGGGGCTGCAGACAGCCACAGCGTCCTGGGACCTCGGGTGGGCGCTGTAAGCACTGAAGAGGGCGGAAATCATTGTCGCTAAATACCAAATTTGGAGTCGGTGGGTAGGTTTTACTCATTTTAGATGGCATTGACAAAGTCAGTGTCAACCCTGTCAGTCAGCCTGTCAGCAAATATTGCCTTTTGAGGCCTCACTTTAGCACTCGAGGGGTCTCTCCTTAATGCGACGCCTGCTGGACGGTGTTCAGGACAAGCAAACAACTCCCGTATCTCTAATCAGTCTAATGAAAGACAGTATCATTGTCCTTGCATTTTGGACATGTCATGGTCTAGCGTCGACAGAAAAGTCTGCCTCCCCGCTGCCAAGAGATCGATCGACGGCTACTCTCAGGGGTAGCCAAGAAACCAAGACGCCTCTGAGCACACGAGCAACACAAACCAGCAGTAGCATGAAGGACGATCCTTTTTGTTTCGTCCGGCAAGTTCGAGGAAGGAAGGTGCGCAGTCTGGCCAAATGAAGAAATGCCTCACATGCGACATGCTACAGTACCCAGTACCCCATGGCGCAGCTTAGCGTAAGATTCATTGATCCACGATTGAATGTTATGGTTCGAGTCTTTGGTCGACTCATTTAGCAAGGGGGCTCCTAAAAATGAGAGAGGGAAATCGGGTAAGCGGCTTCTCTCGACGTGGAAATAGGAAATAAAGGGGGTCTTTTATGGTTAGAAAAACAAGGAATGTTCCTTTTTCTGGGGAAAGTTGAGCTGAAATCTTGGACAGGGCTCCAGGGATTCATGATGTGATGGTTTTTCAGTTTTGTTATTGTTTTGTTTTTGTGATGGACATGATGATCATGCAAGTTGATGGCAGAGTTGTAACTAATGAACGCCGCGTCAAGCCATTTTCTGTCGCTCATCTAAAAGAGCTGTGCTTTTTTTCTACTCCGTGCCTCGGTGAGCATTCACAAAAGGACAACAAGGAACGTCACTTTGACAGGGAAAAGAACGCACCCCTTGCACAAGTCGCGTGACCTTACTCGCTCCCTCGTGTGTATCCTTGCTTGGATCTTTTGGCCTGTCAGCTCTGGACACCTTTTCTGTGCCGTTTCGAGTGTGGCTTGCAATTTCCACTGCAAATCCCCCGAGCCAGCCAATCAGACGATTTTAATGACCAAGCCAGCGTTCGGTTAGTCGGAACCGTTTTTTCTGTGCGGCTGGCAGATGGAGAAGACAGAAATACGAGCTTTGAAACCGCCACTCATTCAAAGCAAATTGTTCTAGCCCTAGGACTGGAGACCAATGCAGAAGCTGCCGGCGCCGGGGGGGCCTAGGCGCATCACTCACTCTCGCCCATTTCCAGTTAATGACCAAGTGATGGATCCCCTTTCGTCGTGTTACGTAGCAAAATTAGGGCCTTCATGGTGGGCTGAGCTGTGGCACTGGGCACTGGGCACACCCACGCGAGCAGTTGCTGTTTTTATAACAAACCCAGCCTAGCTTGTAGCCTACAGATCGGTAGTGCCAGGTAATTTAGGGGGGAGGAGCCTGGATGAGGATCCGTAACGTAAATGCAAGATTTCAGCCAGATCCCTTTTTAATGACATGAGGATCCTACTCCCCCCTCGGCCCCGATCTGACGTCTTCTCTTTTTCGCTGCTGCTCTTGTTGCCCTTTTTCTTCCAAACTCAACTTTTCATGGCCTCATTTGTTTTGTATATTACTAGTTTTGGCTATACCAGCTAGACAAGACGGCCCATCATGTTTGCGACACTCGTTCCGTTTTGTTTTTCCACAATCTTTGTTTCCTTGACGTTTACCAAACTGGTCCACCTTTCCATCCACGCCAAGACCGTCTCGCCGGGCGCCCTCATCCTTTTTCTGCCTTCGCTTCTACTTCCTGATGTTTTAGTCATTTACGTGTCGCGCCTGGCGCTGCGACAGAAGAAAGGCGTCTTTGCTGTGGGAGCCTGTGTTTTGGGCTGTATATTCTCGTGAGTTGCATTCTTATTCCCATTCAGTATTGAATGGGACTGACCGTTGCAGATTTATTCTTTTGGGCGCCTCGGCTTCTCAGCTTGGCTTCTTTTACACAACAGGCAATGAGGTTAAATGGTCCGAGGCGAGAAGTTATGCTGGAGATGCCAAGGGCATGAAGATCTTGCTTAGTGGAATTAATTCTGTCCTCGCAGCTGGAGCCATTATTGTCGTTGTTGCTTGGGTTGCGAAATGGTTCCTTTACAGGGCTGTTGGTTCATTAATTACAACAGTTGGAACACCTCTTGCATGTGGTAAGTTCAATCGTGATGTGTCGTCACCAACTCAAGTACTAATAATTGCATAGCATGGCAGGCTATTCGAAACCGACGTCGCTCATCTACCTCCAAGAACAACTCATACGAATCCGAAAGCGAATTCGAGGATGTTGAAGTCGCCAAAGAAGGCGCCCGACTCATTGAAGACGATGCCCCCGAAGAGACACGAACCAAGCCCCGAACATGGATCATCCTCGCCATTGTATCTGTCTTCTTATTCCTAACCACCGCTTTCCGACCTGCCGCTCCTTATACAATGATGTCCATGACACTCCCCGGGGCTATGCTGGACATGTTCAAGTCGCCTGCCCTAGTGTGTAACGCATTGAGCGGCAACTGGCCTCTGACAGAACTTATCACGTCGGATAAGTGGGAGGACCCCAATGGACGCTTCCCTGGTTGGACACCCGGTCAGGACAGCGAAGCTGCGCGAAAGTACCGAAACACAGTCCCCGAGTGGCTGCCCACTGAGCTCCCCAACGGCTTCTCCAAGTGGACTCCTACGGATAACACGACTACCGAAGAGCCTGAACCACAGTCCACCAACGCCTGCGAAGCCCCCAAAACCGACGGTACCTTCTACAACCCCGTTCTGGACCCAATGAAGATCTCCAACCTCGACAACGACATCCTCGACGTGCTACGAGAAACGCTCAGCGGCGGAGACGTCAAGATCAAGCATGTGGCACTCATTATGATGGAGAGCTACCGCGAGGAACTCTTCCCCCTACAGCAAGACTCGCCCTACCACAAACTCATCCTCAAGTCGCACAAGGGTGAGGATGAAGACGAAGTCAACGAGAAGCTGTCTCATCTCAGTCCCGTCGCCGAGAGACTCACAGGCAAATCAGGAAACTGGAAGAAGAAGGATGGCTCAGAGTTTGAACACGTGGCGATCCCGCAGTGGAACGATACAGCGGCCGACGGATATGGAGGAATTAACGTCGTGGGCGGTTTCACGACATCTTCTCTGTCATTCAAGAGTATGGCTGCTATCCACTGTGGCGCATGGTCCATGCCTGTCGATGGTTTTGAAGAGTCTGAGACAGACAGCTACCAGCCTTGTATCCCCCAGGTCTTGGACCTCTTCAACAAGATCAAGAAGGATAAGAAGTCGAATAACTTTTTGGAGCAGCAATGGTACCCCGCCTTTTTCCAGTCCATCACCGACGGCTACGACCGACAGGACAAGTTCGATAAGAAGATCGGCTTCAAACACATCGTCACAAAGGAGGTTCTCGAAGATGACAAGAAGGATGGCGACGACCTTGAGGAGATTAACTATTTCGGCTTCGCTGAGACGACACTCAAGTCTCATATCCACGACTACCTCAAGCAGGTTAAGGATGAAGGCAAGCGAATGTTCTTTTCACACTTCACTAGCACGACTCACCATCCCTGGGGTGTACCCGAGTCATTCGAGAAGACCGATTACCTTAAGACCAACGGAAAGATGAAGTGGCATGAGGACTTCAACAGCTATCTCAACGCTGTGAGATTCACCGATGGTTGGTTAGGCGAGTTGCTACAGACCTTTGACGACTACGGCTTGACGAACGAGACTCTGGTTGTGTTTGTCGGAGACCACGGCCAAGCCTTCAAGGAAGATCAGAAGTCCAAGATTGGAACCTACGAGAACGGCCATGTCAGCAATTTCCGCGTTCCTATCACCTTCCGCCACCCTCATATCCCCCGAGTCCAATACAACGCCAACGCAACATCACTATCCATCCTCCCCACGATTCTCGACCTCCTCATCAACACCGGCTCCCTCAACAAGAAAGACCAAAACGCTGCCTCGGACCTTATCCACGACTACGAAGGTCAATCCCTCATCCGCCCATATAAGCCCATCCATAACGGCCGCCGAGCCTGGAACTTTGGCATCGTCAATGGTGGAGCAAGCATGTTATCCATAACCTCCGCCGATGCGCCCTGGCGCATGGTCATCCCCTTGGATGACTCAACACAATATAGATTCACCGATCTCAAGAACGACCCTCTTGAGCGTAGACCACTGGAGAAGTGGACTCTGGAACTTCTCAAGATAGCTGTTGAGAATAAGTTTGGAGAGGAAGCTGCCACATGGGCCGCAGAGGCAGATGCGGTGTCTAAGTGGTGGGGTCAAGAGAGGAAGAGACTATGGGGATATGACCCATCAGCTCATAAGCAAGATTAGATTGATGATTAAGTAATGTAATGCGAATGTTTAACGGTTTTAGTTGTAAATCTTTGTCCCCTCACCGTTGTTGTTGATCGCTTTAAATGTCTGCGCGTTGATGCAGATTAGGACTGATTTGGCTGCGTTATCAAATTTCCATATATAATCACCACAGTAGGTGTGCAGGGTAATCACACTGAACACAGGTTCAAGCATCACCATGTCATACATATACTCTGAACCAAGGACCAATAGGCTTACACAAGATTGTCAAGTGAGGCTCGAAGTATAAATTTAAATGTAACGTTGTCATTCTGCTATTACAGCATTATCTCATACTGATGCTCATTCAAACTCTAAAGAAAACAACAATGCGCCGTGTAATCTTTACCCAAGCTGACAGCCACTCCGGAACTACCCAATGCAATCTTCATACAATTTAAAACCACAATAAAATAGACCTTCCGTCTATTGTCCTGAAATCTGCTTCTTGTTCGCCAGTCTTCGCTCCTCAGCAGCGACCATATCTGTATAAAGTTAGTTATGGTTCCAATACGTTGAATGTGGTGACTTACCCTTCCAGAGATCTTGGCCCTCGTACTCCTCCTTATGCACCTTCTTCTCAATGATCTTGGTAGGATCATTGGGGTCCACCATCCTGATGATCTGCCATCTGCTGTCGCCGTTCTTGAGATCTCTCATCTCAACCACGGCAGACACAAGCAACACAGCTAGTGTCAGGCCCTGGGCGTAGACACGAGCTTGCACAATCTTGTTGGCTGTGTTCATGGGCTGTCGGCTGACAATGGCAAAGGCGACACCCATTGAAGCCAACCAGGATAGGAAAACAATTTGGTATCGGTTCTCCTTGGCGTATGACATGAAGCGCTCGTAGGACGACTCATTCTCTCGGATGAGCTGTGCTGTGCGGGCGGCTTCGTCCCTGTAGGTTCGCTTGGGATCCTGGGCGATCTGGTGGGCGATACTCCATCGCTCGGCGTTGACAATGGCGCCAAATGTGCCGGTTGATGTGACGAGGAATGCTCTGAAAGGGAGCGTAAGGCCTCGGAAGGTTGGGTATCGTCTGGACGCGAAGACAACGCTTCCAATACCGAGGGTTGTGAAAATGGCACCACCAATGATACCGCCCTTGAGGACTTCAGCGTAGTGGGCCTCCTCTTCTTCCTTGGTGAGGATCTTCATGATTGGAGATAAGGATAAGAGACTGATAAGAGAGATAAGGATAAAGATAAGAGATAAGAAACAATTGGGGTTTGGTTTGGTTTGCTTGATAAGGTAGTGTGTGGATAAGTGTTTGTGGGAGTGTTTTGTTTGTCACCAACTGGCAAGCATGTTTATATAAAGAGCAAGTCTGCAAAGTTTTACGTTTCTTGCCGGGCGAAGCCGCGTCGAACGGATTCCTCATGTCATCTTGTCGCATGATTACTCGAATTCGGGTTGCTTATGCCGCAGCGAAACCCGCAGCGCGAATGCCGCATACGCCGCATATGCCCCACGGTTCCGCCCGAATTGCGGCGATTAATGCCGCCTCTGGAATCATTTACGGGGCCGCATGACCGTTGCCGGTATTGATTCCAGTGGACAAGCTTTTTCGCATTTTCAACTTGCTTCTCGCTATGGTCAATAGAGAGCCAGTTCTAGATACGATCAACGGCGATGCCGATAGAATAAGCATTCAAACAGGACCAGAGAGTCGTTGTGTGCCTCGCTTGATTCAAGTGTCAGATACGGGGATGTTGTCATCTTGGCCGTCTTGACTCTGGGGTCAACGGTTAGTGACAGTCGAGAGTAGAGACGGTTGAGTTGACGAGATGAAGGTCGTGGGGGGCATACCACTCTTATATATTTCTCTAAGTGAGCCCTTGCTCTCTGAGGATACATTGTCGCTGCCTGAGTGTCGGCATCAATGCCGACCAACATTGACTTCTCCACTACGACCAATACATTTCGAGGATCGATATAGCAGCAACTTTTATGACTATAGTAATACTCATGTATTGAATCGAGAGTACTTGCTCCTCCTGACCGAGAGTCATCGTCAATCTCCGGTATCTCATCTCTCTGATGGACCTACGTAGACCTGGAATCGTTAGTTGGAACGAGATTCTCCGGCCTCCGCAAACAGCCTATCCCATCACCCACTTATGCTGTCAGATCCACACTCGCTGATCTTGATACATATGCCGAAGAGATACGGCACTACCGATGTGATCAACTTTGAAGTTGGTGGCCGATGCAGCTGGTTACGTCATTTTTCTGGTTCTTGATGTGGTTATTTTCGTGACAAGGTTGTATCAATTCGGATTCTCTAGATCACTCCCGATTACTCCAGCAGATAATTAAAGCTCTAGTGTTGCCTAGATGACGTTTATTTTGATACAGGTTTTGATTTGGTGACAAGCTCAGCAGATTTCAGCGATGAGAATTCTGCTCTTCAGTGCGATCTGTCGAATCAACTATTAGTAAGTCAGTGAATATAGTTTGTAAATAATCCGGATTGAGCAAACACTCAAGGCTGACAGCAGATCTCATTCCTTCACATTCAACGACTTCAGGTCTGTTAGAACGATCAGATCTTGGATCGTTTCATTTACAGCAATTAAGACTTGGGTAGATAGTGGTATGAACTCAGCGTTCTCTTTCTATCGCGATATTTCACCCTAGACCTAAATATCTCAACTGAAAGCCTGAAAGACATTTTTATTTACGATCCCGTAACCCAGCTTTAGTGGTCAACAACGGAGAGATTATAACTTAATTATTTACAAGTCGGAAAAATGGTATTCTACTTTCTACACATGCCCATGATCTCCCCTAAACCGTCTCAAGGATAGCTCATGTGTTCCACGTCCAATCCCAAGCACTAACACAATCCCGACACTCCCAGCAAGTATGACTGTACCAGCGATACTCCGGGGCAGACGAAACAACCTGCAGGTCCGCAACATCTCTCTGTCCAAGGGCAAGCACACAGTTCATGTTCATGCTCCACTCGAATCCCCAGGCGTGACAGTCGGGGTTAGTATGGCAGAGAATGGCGCAGTGCACAGGTTCTTCCACTTGGGGAACCCAGTTAAGTGGGAGTTTTGTGTATTGTTGAGGGTCTGCTCTCATGAGCTTTCCGCCGCATGGACCCTGCTCTTTCTCAAAGGGTCGGTAGCAGATTCCTTGGCCGTTGCTCCACTCGCAGGGTTGCTCGGCAGGGCCAGTGCCAGGCGTAGCGGTGACTCCCTCTGAGAAACTCATGTATGACACTGTACGTGAAATAGGCTTGGATGTGATGGAGCGGACAAAGGTTGTGGCAGGCTGACTAGTAGGTGCAATCGTGACTTCGTCCGTAGGCTCACCCGTAGGTTTTGTCGTTGGCTCCCTTGTAGGCTCTCTTGTTGACACAACGGTAGTCTCCGTGCCAGGCTGATCTGTGGACTCGTCCCTACAAGGACAATCCATACAAGAGAGATCGTGCCAATAGTAAATACCCTCTTCCACCGAGTCCCTGTTGGCATCTTCAGCCATGATAAAGTCGTCATCATGAACGGCGTGGCTCGAGAAGCGACAAGATCGATTGGATGGCATCCACGCCGCAGATCTGCAGCCGGGTGAAAGAGAGCACCATGACACACACCACATCTGGCTCAAAGCCATAGGGTAATCGTCAGGCTTCTCAACAGCCCATCCAGCGCCATCACTTCCCGGCCATCGTCCACGGTAAGCACAGCGAGGGATGCTTCCGCCCTCTGACATCTTGTTCCAGCGACATCCTTCGTTCAAAGATAGAGGACAGGTGGAAGCAGCAGGAAGCTTGACCTCAAGACTGGGCTCAGAGGTAGGTTGGTGTGTTTGTGTCGTCTCTTCCGGTTCCGGTAAGCCAGTTGTGGTAGTGGCTGGCTCATCCTCGCAAGGACAGTTGAAGCAAGACAAATCGTGCCAGTAGAAGACACCCTCAGTGTCCAGATTAGGGTCAGGACCATGAATGAAGTCGGCATCCTGAACTTCATGCTCCGAGAAGCGACATGTGTCGTTGTCGGGGTCATGAGCCACAGACTTGCAACCAGGCGAGAGAGAACACCAGCCCAGACACCACAGCTGACTCAAAGGCCTAGGATATCCTTTTGGTCGGGGAACCACACGGCCTTGGCCGCTGGGACCTGGCCAGGAGCCGCGACTGGCGCAGTTGACCATGTCTTCGCCGCTGTCAGGACGCTTCCACCAGCATCCTCCGTTTAGGGATTTGGAGCAGAAGGGAGGGTCGACGTCTGTGCTGGTTGTGGCCACGACAGGTGCTGACTGTGCTTGGGTTCCAGTTTCGAGCCCTGTGGTAGTATCTGCCGTTGAGGTTTGTTGAACTTCAGGCTGTGTTGTGGTGGTCTGCTGCTCCCGAGTCTCCGTTCCAGTAGGTTGCTCTTGGAAATGAGATGTGGTCTCTTGTTGGAAAGCATCTGTTGTAGTCTGTGGCCCCACAGTAGGAGGGTCAAGAGGAGGGTTGGCGCCAGTACCACTGTTGCCGAAGTCAATAGCGAAATCGTCGATGTTTTGGGGTGTGACGAGGTTGGAGATAAAGACAGAATCAACGAGAACTGTCGCTCCACCACCAATAAGACAGTTCATTTCAATGCGCAGGGGAGCGTTGACTTGTGCCGGACTGACAGACTTGAGAACCTCATTCCACGATACGGCCATGCCGGAGCTGAACACCCAGTTCTCGTAGAAGACAGCACCGCCGAGGAAGGCCGTCAATTGGCAAAGGTTGATGGCTTGGGGTGACGTAACGACAAGGTAGTAGAAGCGAATGGTATAAGGTGTTGTCGTGTCGAGAGCGGATAAAGTCTGCGAGATACTGACGGAGATGCCCATAGCTCGCTTGCCATCGCCAGTGTTGGAAGCGCTCATAGCGGCAGCGCCTCGTTCTGTGCTCCCTGGTACTTCGCGGCCTTGACCTCCGACGATCTTGGCCTCTCCCTCGACATCCCAGCCAGGGACAGCAAGAGGATTGGTAGGGTCGATCTCGCCCATGTTGCCGTTAATGGCCAGATTACGCACCTTTGGGAGGGCAACATCACTCGGTGTAGTTGAACTTGTTGACTCGGCAGATGAAGAAGCCAGTGTGGGAATGGTATTGCTGGATCTGGGTTTACAGGCACTACCAGCGACCAAGTCAACGGTGGCTGAGATGGCGAGAGCCGCGAATGCGATCACGGAACGCATTGTGAACGAGTATAAGAATGGAATCTAAAGAATGGATACCCGGCGATCGAATGGAGTTTGGGGAGGAAAAACTCTTATTTAAGGGACTTTATTTCTAGCGACTCCCATGCGTGGTTGCTGCATGGCCTAGGCTATATGTCTTGGCTTTATATCGATAGCTCAACGGGGAGCTGAAAAGATATGGCCATCAGCTAACAATTGCAACGGGGTCTTGATCTAATCTGAGCAAGCCAAGGCAATTGGCGAGAATATTGGCATAAATACTCCATAATGAGTTAGGTCGAAGCATTTGGCCATGTCCAAAAAAGTGTTTTCTTGGATTTCAGGGTTCATAGTGGACCCTGAGAGCGTTCGGGAACGCAATAGTGTGCGGCGCTATTGATCGATAAACTGCAAGACCCCTGGGACTAGCTGAGCGGCTTGGACACGTTCAGGATAGTGAGATCGCTTAACTTGAAGCGTTTTGCGGCTGAAGCTCGAGGTAATTGCGATTCGCATTTAATGAGTACCATGTTTCCCTGTTCTCATTGCTGAGAAAACTTCCATTCACCGCGTCTCACCGTAATCGCCTCATGCAACTTGAAAACACATTAATTTGAAAATTGACTCTTATCTTCTACTGACTATTCTTAGATGACTGCTGCCCCCTCTTAGTATCTGCCAACATCACATTGTTGCACAATTCCAGAACTGGCCAAAGTCGCTGGATCACCAGGCCATCCTGGCGAGCAGTCCAGTAGGCCACTTCCTCACACCAAACTTTCTAGCCTCATCCAAGAGAAGCTGGAACATGCCAAAAGCGAAAGGCAGGAACCAGTGCTCAACAGGGACACCTGTGGTGCCAAGGACAGGTCGCAGCGGGGGGATATACAGCCAAAAGATAGCCATAGCGAGGGAGAAGAGAATGGCAGGGAACAGATACCAGTTCTGCGTCTCTCGGTTGAACAGTGGTGGATGTTGAAAGATACTGAGGCGCCGAGTTCGTGTAGCCATCAGATTGAACCACTGCATCACAACAAGATTGACAAAGTAAATGGACGATGCTTCGTTGGTCTTGGCCAGGTAATAGTCTGGGTCGATCCCGTCAGGCATTTTGCCGAACGAGAACCAGAGCTGGCTGAAAGGGATTCCTTGGCGTTGGAGATACCAAAACGACATGGCGAAGGAGGCAACCGTTTGTAAAACTCCGTTGATGCCGTAGGACTGAAAAATGAGCTGCCAGTTGACAAGACGATCTTTCTTCACGTTGCGGGGGCGGCGAGTGAGAACGTCTGCTTCGGGCTTTTCATATGAAAGCATGGTAGCAGCGGCACAATCAGTGAAGCAACTGTACAGGATTAGTATGGCTATGGCAAAGGGAAACAACATGGGAGATCCTACCAGATGATGATCATGAGGAATGACGAAAGGGCTTGAGGCAGTCCGAAGGCAACAAAAGCCATGACGGGCCAGAACTCAGAGAACGAACCAGCAGGCAACAGGTAAGAAATGACCTAGAGGTTATAAGCTTTGGTGATTATCGTAGGACTTCATGGTATGTCTTACCTTCTTGAGATTGTCAAACACAACTCGGCCGTACTGCACAGCGACAATGATGGAGGAGAAGGTATCCAAGAGAACCATATCAGCCGCCTCCATGGCAATGTCAGAGCCACTGCCCATCGAGATACCGACATCCGCAGCCTTGAGAGACGGAGCATCGTTGACACCATCACCAGTCATGGCGACAACGCTGTTGTGCTGAAACTCACGGACGATACGGAGCTTCTGTTCAGGCGTGGTTCGGGCAAACACAATTTCTTCGTACCGTGTCAAGTTGGCCCATTGATATTCGTTGAGGGCCATGAGTTCAGGACCACTGAGGATAATCGCACCAGGGTGAATGCTGGGCTGATCCTTGCTCTTGAGAGACACGGAGCCTTCTGGACTGCTACCGTCTGCGAAACGACGGAGGGCGGTGCTATCATCAACGGCATGAGCGGTGACAATACCGGCATCGCGGGCGATGGCAAGAGCAGTAAGAGCAAAGTCACCTGTGACCTATCAAAAACTTTAGTATTGTCTCTCGAGGCTATAAAACGCAAGAGTGCTTACCATCGCAATTCGAATACCAGCACCACGTAGAGTGCTAACAACGTGAGGGATATCGTGTCTCAAGGGATCGACAATAGCCACGAATCCAACCAGAGTAAGGCCAGACTTGGATTCACTGGTAATCGCCTTCTCGTACGAAATGTTTTCAATGTCGTTGGGTAGATTGCCGCTCTTGACAGTCTTACGTGCAAGTAACAGACAACGCTTGCCTTGACTGGAGTACATGTCTTTGAGCTCCTCGAGCTTGGCTCTCATGGCAGCGTTGAGAGGCAGAGTCTCAGAGTGTTCGGAAACATAGTAAGAGCAGCGGTCGATGAGAACATCGGGAGCGCCTTTGATAGTTAGAAGCCTGAACGTTGCGGTTAGCCTTGATTCAAACAGCGACAGTTAATTGACTTACGTGTCCTTGACGTCGAAGTTGGAATCTTTGCTCAGAGTTTGAGAGATGGCTTCAGATCTTGAGCAGTTGAAGCAACGGATCATGAATTTGTTCTTGCTGTTGAAGGCAAGATCGTACGTCTTTCGCCAGCACGAGCGCAAGTATGCGACACTGCTAGTGTCGATGAACTCGGCAAAGCGGAGGATGGCCTGGTCAGTGGCATCACCAAAGATCTTCCTCTCTGCCAAGGGTGCTTCCATGGTGGCAGCATCGAACTCTGAAGCATTGCAAAGGGCCGCCATAGCTCTGAGCTGGATGATAGGATGTGTCGTAGACTTGGATAGGCCCATTTTTGCCCGTGCATCCTCGACAACCATGTTGAGACCACCAATGGCACAGTCAGAGACTGTCATTTTGCCCTGCGAACAATGTCAGAATCGGCGTGAGAGAGTCAAAGGGGAGGGGGGGCTCACAGTAGTAAGGGTACCAGTCTTATCAGAGCAAACGACAGAGACCGATCCCAAGGTCTCGACAGTCTTGAGGGACTTGCAGAGAATCTTGTTCTTCTTCATCAGGTTTGCAGTGATAGTGAGACCAGCAGTGATCGAGATAGGAAGACCTTCAGGGATAAAGGCAATAGCAACGCTGACGCAGTTGACTATGAGGGTTGGGACGTTGATGAAATCGGGATGCTTGCTTCTCAAAAACGTGCCCCTGTAAGACGTCAGAGTTAATGATCCAGTGGTTCGAAAGATGAGGTTCAACTTACCAGATGATACAGACGATGGAGATCATGACGATCATGATACTGGCAATGATTATAACAAAGTACAAGACTTCCCTCTCGAGGGTGGTCATCTTGATCTTGGGTTCATTAGTGAGAGTCGCGATGCGTCCAAACACAGTCTTGTCACCAGTCGCAACGACGATTCCAGTGCACGACCCGAGAATGCAGTGAGTGCCCTGAAGACCAATATTGTGTGTCTCGAGGTAGTTTGTATCAGTATGATCAACAGTTCCGGCCACGGGCTTCGATTCGCCAGTAAGCACTGATCGATCGAACTTAACATCGGAAGAGACCTGAACAAGTCGCATGTCGGCTGGAAGCTTGTTGCCGGCCTTGACACGGACGACATCGCCTGGGACGACTTCTGCAGCACTGAGGTGGATTAGCTGGCCGTCGCGGACAATGTCGCCTTCTTCAGGCAGCATCTCCTTGATTGAGGACATGGTTCGGGATGTGGACCAGTCCTGGAACATGTTGAAGAGCGCTTGAATGAAGAAGACGGCGAGAAGGACGATTGCGAGGGCCTAAGATACAGGTTCGGTTAGGAAGTTTCTTACGTTGGCAGGAGGGCTTGAGCAATGCGTATCCAGTGATAGCACATACCAAGTTTGCGACGGCTGGAGGATCTCCTAGAGGCTTCCAGGAGATGAAAACAAGGATACAACCGATAAGAAGAATGCTGCCAAAACCACCAAAGAAATACAAAAAGATGGTCCTGAACCAATGGGTTTTGGCAGGTGAAGGAGCATTTCTGCCATACTCAGCCTGTCGTCTCTTAACCTGATCGCCAGAAAGACCCTCTGTGATGGAAGTGGTGAGTCTTTTTTCAACATCGATGGTCGGAAGAGTGTGCCACTCGAGATCCGTCAACGCTATTTGTCGCACGCACCCGTTAGTAATATTTCCATTGAAGAAGGGCGAGATAGATCACCTTTCGTAGTGACATCCTTAGCTCGAGCAAGTTCAGCTTGCTCTTTGCCTTTGGATTCTTCAATGTCAAACGAACTATCCCACGCGTGTAAGTAGAAAGTTTATTAGAAACATGGAAAGACCTGAGCATACACTGTGCGATAGGTGATGGGCAAGGCGAGACTGGGATCACCGCGGTTCATAGAGTTTGCGCGATGGATGCTCAGAGAACCTCTTGACAGAGGACGGCCATGAGCTGATCGCTCACGACGGCGAGACCTGCGCAGATCTTCGTCGTCATCTTCCCAATTGATGCGCTCGCCAATTTTATGCGCGGCTTTTTCGTCAGGATCCATGGCAGAGAAGTTTGGGGGGAAAAATCAAGGAGAGAGCAGGACAGGAGTGTACGTAAATTGTGTAGAAATTTGAGGTAGAAGAGGTGGAAGAGGTAGAAGGAAAACGGGTGAAGTGATGGAATTCGAGGTGACTCGAGCTGGTAGAAATAAAAAATAAGGCTGGGTCAGTTCGGACGCCAAATTGGCGCTTCTGATTTGTCTAGATCCATATGCACCCTCATCCCATCCCAACGTCATCATCTAGACCCTTCAACAGAGCCCCTCCATCTCAGCCCGTAGCGTGCTTCAGTTCAAAGAGCATGGGGGGTGGTCGATTTTAGGGCGCGGGAATAAGAGAGTGGGATCCCAAGATTGAACCACGCCCACGGTGTGTGTCAGAGCTTGGACCCGGGTCAGCAAAACCCGGTCCTGCATCCTTCGGTTAGCCTCGATCGAGAAAGCTGCCGTTAAGCGGCAAAGTCGGATGGTACCTCTTACGAACAAAAACCCTCTATTTGGTATAGTTTTGAAATCGACTGAATGAGCGAGAGAGTGGGCACGTGGGAGTGGTTGCTGTAATGCACAATATGAGGGTTTTGATGAGAATTTCCTTGTTTCGATCTCTGAGCTTGTGTCCACCTCACTTTTACGGAGTACTCCTCTTACTTTGTTGTGCCTTATAATCGCACTTTTAAATCCGTAGTGGTTACCATGTCCACTGGGGCCTGACATCTTTGTCATCGATACAACTATGCAGAAAGTCTGTGGAAACTGTGACAATGCAAGCTTGATAAAATTCCACAGTCATCATTAGCAGTTGAGTTCACTTAGCCCCAGCTATTTACATTGATCGAACAGTCCGCTATGGTGTTTAAGTATATTAAGCATAACCTATCCTGGAAGTTACTTGCAGGACAGCTGAAGAAGATCGACAACCTGTCATATTTAACGCGCCATTGTTATTGCCCCCTGCTGAATCGCCAGTCACCACGGGGAAACCAATCGCGGTACGCGTTGGCAATGCACGTGGAACAATATCCTTGGGCGCAGGGACCGATGCAGAATGAAACGGGAGGTTGGCTAAGTTGCTACTGTCATGGCACGTAGAACTTGTCACTTTTGAGTGTGTCTCTTGGTCGAATTTCCGACAGCTGAAAGTTGTCAGCACCGTCACTGGCTACAATACGTGGGGGGCGGCTATGCACGGGAAAGGCCCCGGGATGAGCCCTACCTTTGAGAGCAGTAGAGAAGTTGATGATCGCGGGGGGTGAATTCCTTCTCGCAAGTCATACTAGCGTGCAAGGCCAGGTCAGCGGCCTATCCTAGCTAGACCATTCAAACTATGGTTGGGACGTACCAAAAATATGGGAAGATGTTTTCCTCTTCAGCTGTAAACGCCAAATCCTCATCTGGCTGCTCAGTTGGACAACGAGCTATCTTCGAAGGTGTATGTGGATTTATCATAGGGATTCCTATAGGGACAGCGTTGGAACGGCGGTGGCTGTACTTGACACGACGATGATACATCAGACCAAAGATAACGTCAAGCAGAACAAGATAGAAGAAATCGTCCAGTCGACACTGGAAGCAGTTATCTCGAGATGCCTCTTATCTTAAACGCTCCCTCAACTGGAGTGGAAATCATTTTGAGTAATCCGAGTCATTAGTGGGGGTTCTCAAAGACGTGCCTGACAGCAAGCTGCTCTTCACAGCCGAGGGAGCTACCCCTGCACCTTTACTTGTTACGACTCGGCCAATGAAGAGAATCCCATTCCATTTGAGGGTGTCATCTCCACACGAGAAAAGAGGAATCTGCAGGATCAAAGGTCAAAGCGTCTCGGGATCACAAAACAAGCATTTTCTTGGGCCACACTAACAATGTCCAAGCTTTTACGATCTCGCTTGGCAGCGTAGGGGGTGTGTGAGAATTTGACACAAACCACCACAAACCGCTCAAGAGGCCTCCTTTGTTTCCTCTTCTTGAGCGGTTTGTCGTGTGACTACGCATCTCATTACCAACGGCAAGATTGGGGCCATGCAAAACATGTCTTCTAGTTTATCTACTTTGCTGCAGACAAGCGCTGGTCGGAACAGCAGGGCTTCCTCCCTGCGTCAAAGACCCTGAAATGACTACCAAACAGTCAATGCTAATTTCCGTGGTGGAGAGTAGAACGTAGAGCGTTCTTACCAGAGGATGAGAAGAATGATCTGAACTCGTCTAGTCTAGCCCAAAGATGATAGAGTCTCCCGACGAGGTATGAAAATGAAAATCCCTCACCAGTATTTGACAAATTGAGACGTTTACATGTATGCTAGCTTATTAACCTGTCGCCAAACAACACTGTGCACCCGACTGTCTCAATCCCCACAGCTGCAAACTCTACGCTTCAACATTCAGATTGTCGCAAGGTCTGCACTTATTCTCCGCATGGATTCAGCAACAAATGTTCAAATCAATCTTTCAGATGATGATTCTTCGGTTTCTGAGCACAGCGATGGCGAAGACCCTCTCTGCGACCGGCAGAATTACAGTGGCCTCCCTGCGATAACGCCCATTCCCGAATCACGATTCCAACGCAACTTCTGGAGCATGGCCGGCAGCATTCGAGGTGAAATACATAGCCCCATTGCCCAAACCTTATCTGCCACGGCAATTGACTAATTGGTTTGGTGCTTACCAGGGACCCTTCGAGGTTTATACGAGTCTATCAACAACGCCTCACGCCAGAGCTTACGACCTCACGGATCGATCATATCAGTACCATCGCTCTTAGATTATCCAGAACGATGCGCGACACAAGGTTGTTTTACGAAATCACTTGGAGCGATGCTCTTGTCTTCATGGGTCAATAGTCTGCTCATATTTGTGGTCGCTGGTACTGTGACATACATGGCCAATGCAGGTCCACTGTTGACATTTACATGCAACGCCATTGCAATCGTACCCTTATCCGCCCTACTCACAGACTCGACAGAGGTAATCGCAGCCAAGGCAGGTGATACAATTGGGGCATTGCTAAATATCACTTTTGGAAACTTGGTCGAGCTTATACTTTTGTAAGTCAAACACCTTCCTGGCCATACACGAGCTGACTGAGTGATTGTTTCAAAGTGTGTGAGTAACGCCAATCGTCCACGAGCTTTCTCCAAACTGATTGCAATAGAATTGCCCTCAAGAACGATCAGATATATATAGTTCAAGCCTCAATTCTCGGTTCTATACTCGTAAACTTGCTCTTGGTCTTGGGCTCGGCCCTACTGGCAAGCAGTGTCACCGACGTAGACTTCGTATGCAATACAGCTGAGGCACAACTTCTCGCATGTCTTCTTTTTGTCTCTGTCTTTGTCGTGTTAATGCCTGTAAGTGTTCCATTCCGATATATACGCACATCTAATGTTGGCAGACGGCTTTCGCACAAACCTTCGACGATACGGGCAGCAACAAGACAGCGGCCCTCAAGATGAGCAGAATTTCAGCACTCTTGGTGTTGCTCATCTACATATTGTACTTTGTTCACGAAATAAGATCTCGTTCGGGCAAGGAAAAGGAGATTGAATCGCGGAGTCACGACCTCGAGAATGGTTCAAGCATCATTCACCCGGGTAGATCTGTTGATCACGGCTCCAGTTCATTGGCCTCGCAACACCTACCATCTCGCACAATCCGTTTTGCAGATGATCACCAGCGAGAACGCAGAAGTGATTCGATCTATAAGCTCGATGATGTTTCTGAGTTGGAAACCATTGAACCAACCGAAACCGATGACATGGCCGTGGAACGAGGCCGTTCAAGTGAAGAGACAAACCGTACCAGCGTTACTCGACCCAGCTCCTACCAGCCCCTAATTAATTCACGAAGACTCTCCCGCTCTCTCTCAATCAGCAGTAGTAGAGGACTGCAAAGTCGAGACTCATCTATGAGTCGAGAGGGACGGCGCACTACTGCTATCCACCTGCTCAGGGAACATCGTGCCAGCATGGATCAATTGGTGCATCGTCAACCTCATGATGAACACTCCGAGACAGACTGGAAAGCTTCTGTCGCTATGCTGGTAATCACCTCGGCCCTTATGTCAATGTGTGGTGAGTTCCTGGTGAGCACCATTGACGATATCACGCATGAGGGTGGTTTATCCGAATCTCTTATCGGTCTTGTTATCCTCCCAATCGTCGGGAACGTTGCTGAGTATGTGACCGTGGTAGCCGTGGCTGTTCGGGGTAATATCGATCTTGCTATTGCTGTCGCAGTCGGATCAGCGATTCAAATAGCCCTATGTATCTCACCCTTGACTGTTATGGCAGGATGGGGGATGCAGCGAGACTTGGACCTTACTTTCAACACATTCGAGATGGTGACGCTCGCCGGGACGGTCCTCCTGGTCAACTTACTTATTTTGAATGATGGCAGCTCGGGCCTTAAGACAAGCGGTTTGAAGGGCGCTTTGATGTGTGCTTGCTATGTTATCTTTGGGTAAGCTACTCTCTTGGTGATGATTATTGTGTTTATAGAACGATTACTAACCTTTAAACAGGCTAGGGGCTTTTCTATCTCCTTAATAACGCTTGGACGTGATTCCAGAAGAGAGGAGAAGAGATGAGCCAGCGACATCATGTTGCGTGGATTTGAGAACCCATATGCCGCGAGGGTTACAGCCAGAAAGCATTCGTGGGAAATGGGAAGGTAGCAGTGTTTAAGAAGTGGTCAGAGTAGATATATTAGAAATTCGGTAGATCATCTGTATTCAAAACTCTATAATCATTCTTGTTGTATAAATCCCTTGTTCTCTTTTTATATCGACACCCAATCATATTATCCGTTTCTCAATCATTGGCTGCTTTTCATCCTACAGTGGTATGACACTAAGCGAATGTACGATTATTCATATTGGGAAACGTTGTTGGAAAATTCAGTGCCGTATATTTTGATTTTTACTCAACTGGCACTGGAGTTGGGGGACGTACTTCACTACTGGTTCAACGGCACGGTTGTGTCAATCAGACAAGCTACTGTACAACAGGCTCTGGTAACAGTGGTGGAGTGCCACAACGTGCAGCGACTTCAATACCTGCTACGGGCCTAGCTCAGAATGCGGGGTTTGGAAGGGAGAGAAGAGACGTCGCCGCTACATCGCCAGTCTCGTCTAGCAAGAGCCAGTGTTGTCAATCCCAAACACGCGAATGATTGGCTGGAATACATATGGATTGAGGCTGTGCTACTATCATGTGTCAGATCTTTCTTTGTGTCTCCAAAGTCCATGACGTACGCGCCAATTCTCCTTTGCATTTTTCTGATGGTTGGCCTTGTGGATCACCAAGGGGTGTTTTACTCTACTCTACGGCCGCGAAGATGCGGGCTGGGACTGGCGGTGTGACCTGGAGACAACAGTGGCAGCGCTGGGCTTGAGCATTTTATGAGTGGACGGAAAACGACAGCGACCAACATGTCCAGAAAAAGGTAGAGTCCAAGGTCGAAAAGGCTTAATCCAGACAAGCCTTTTAGCGCCGGAAACAAGCTTCTTCAACCTCCTTCGCAACGCACGCACACCCCACCACCAAACAATAGCCCTCGGACAATAACAGGGATGTCAGCGAACAATATGGACCCTTAGTCTCAGCTCTAAGCTCGAATGCTACTTGACAGAAAACGAGCTTGTGATAAATTATTCGGCCGAGCGGAGTCATGCAAAAGACCTGTCTCGACCATGGTGATGTTGTATGAGGCATTTATCTCAGTTGGTGCTTGATCCGTATTTTTTTGTGAGCGGGAAAATTGGGCCAAAAGCGATGCTGTTCTGGGACAGATCTTTTGTTCTTTTGGCGGGCGCTGTCTTGTAGCACTCAGGTACCGTTTCCAGCTTGTCATTAAGCTCCGAGACTACTACGATACCATGTGGCTCCGCACATGCAGGGCGTTAGCTTGTGTGGGGACCTCGTCATTTCCATTGCTATTGCTGTTGCTATTACTTCTCCCACGCCCATAGCAGTCCCTGAATCGAACAAGGGGTTTGATTTTGGCTTTTTTCTCGGCTTGCTTCATCCGTGAAGCTTCTGAAATTCACCCCTCTTCTGTCAGGCGGCCTCTCAACTGCACATGGGCATCCGTCATCTCGCTTGAATTGAAAGGTTGTGTCATGTAATGGACAGCAATAGACTAGGTTTGTCACCTCGTGAGCCGACAGTAGACGCACAGCTTGTGAGAGCCATTTTGGAACGGGTATACCTCATTGGTTGTATGAAGTCTTTGGTGGGATTTTCCTGATTTTGGCACGAGAACGCATTTCTATCATCAGGGGAAAACGGATCTGCTATTGTACAGTGTGAGATCAGAACAGTTGGCCCGTTTGCACGACCACAGCAAACCTACCATGCTCATTTGTGCCCTCGGTTGATTGGGATGACAAGCGGGAGTAAATTCAATTGCCATACGAAGCTGTTCCAAGTCGTTCATTTGAAGTCCGCGTAGTCTCTATTTTTTCTTTCTTTTTAAAAACTTCTTGATAGTTCAAAGGTAGCAAAGTCAACCTGTTGCATCCGGCTACCAATATTTGTCTTCCTGTCGCGCTAAACTCTGGGCATCGTGATGCCACAGCATGATACGCCCCCCGCTCCGATCAACTCGAAACACCAGCCCCCTTCGGAAGATGATGATTATGAGATAGAGGATGAGCCTCGTCCTCCAATCCCCCAGCCACGTCGTCGTGCAGCTCGGCGAAAATCGACGCCCTCAAGCTTCGCTCCCTCAGAAAGAATTGCTAGTCAACACCACCACCGTCCGCTCCCAAGGATCAAGTTGACAAGATCATCAACTGTAGCAGTTGATGAGAGCTTGTCAGATGAGGACCAAGATGAGACGTTTGCAAAAGAGGACCGTCAACAAGTCATCAATAGGACACATCCTTTCGGCATCAGAGTTTGGAACCCGCCGCTATATCATGACTATAACCCTGCAGCTGATAGCAATGGCATCGGAATTTCTGACCATATGGTCAGTAGTTGGACCCTCATCTTCAACGTTCTCTGGACACTGCTGTTCGGCTGGTGGCTAGGTCTCCTGGTATTATTCTGTGGGATTGTCTGCTTAATGCTCGCAAGGACTCCTCCGCAGCCTTCGTATGGTCGGATCTTGTGTAGCTTGGCAGGCTACTTGTTCTTCCCTTTCAACAAGTCAGTGCGATGTAGTATCAGACAGAGTCCAAACTTGGGAGGCGAGACACAAGCTTCGACTTCGTGTCAAGGCGAACGATTCTCCTGTACCACCTCGGAGTACAGCCAGCTCTTGCGGTTTCCACGTTTGAGCTATGGTTCAAGACCCCATGCTTTTGATGCAGATAGAGGGGTCGAACAACTCTCCCAGCAATCTTTGGAGCCTATAGACTCGCCGAAACCATTTCTCTTTCCAAAACAATGGAGCGCTGAAAAACTCTTTTTCTCTGTTACGTTGTATATACTGCTGTTACCAGCCTTCCTCCTTGTGGCGACAGTCTGTTGGTGTTTAGTTCTTCCACTTCCTATGGCACGGATGTTGGTTCGGTTACTGCGAAATCTCCGCAGCCGAGCGTTGGGTCTTTCTTTTGAATGCCATTCCAAAACAGCTTCCTCAGCCTCTGCGGCAGAAGGGACACTCTTATTCTACAACTATGTGTTCATTGACATCAAATCCTGGAAGCACTCTTTTGGCGGTGTCAATATTGTCCTCATCAATCTTATGACAATTGCTACGTTGACAACTTTCGATTGGCTCATCCTCATGAAGTGTTTTCATCTTCATTCGTTAAGCCTTTCACCCAGCCTACTGTTCTTCGGCAGCCTATCGGGCATCATCCCTCTAGCCTACGTTATTGGTCAAGCAGTGGCCTCAATCTCAACCCAATCGTCCATGGGCACCAGTGCCGCTGTCAACGCAATGTTTTCCACCATCTTTGAGGTCATATTCTACTGCGTTGCCCTTAGACAAGGCAAAAGCGAACTAGTCCAGGGTTGCATCATAGGAAGTATCCTGGCTGGTGTCCTTTTTCTCCCTGGACTTTCTATGTGCTTTGGTGCGCTAAAACGTAAGACACAAAGGTTCAATTCCAAATCTGCCGGTGTCACGTCAACGATGCTCCTGTTTGCGATGATTGGTGTATTCAGCCCGACCTTGTTCTACGCCGTCTACGGTACTTACGTGATGAGGTGTGGAGATTGTCCACAGAACATGGCGGCAGTTCTGCAGAATGACTCACGGGCAGCTATCTCTGAATGTCGAACCTGTTCAATCTCACAGCAGCTGAATTTGAATGAACCTCTTTACGTTGAGATGCTCAAACCGTTCAGCTACCTCTGTGCATTTCTGCTTGCATTGGCGTACTTCATTGGGTTGTGGTTTACTTTACGCACCCATTCTGCCGTCATCTGGAATGAGGGTAAAGAGAGGCACCATGATGAGTCCTTGAGCCGTCATGATCCTACACAATCGCACGGAAGACATGTGGCAGGTAGTCAGCCCATCTCGAGAAGACCTTCTTATTCGAGGCAGAACCAAAGACTGTCATCATTTGGGGGGATGATCCCAACACCATGTGATGTGATTCCTGAAGCTCTCGAGGTCAACCAACAGACGGATCAGTCCTTGCCAGAAAACACCACACTAGCCCCTCAGTCAGGAAATGCAGAAGGGCCACTCTGTGAAGAGGAGGCGCACCATGTACCTAACTGGAGCAGACGCAAAAGTCTACTGATACTGGTTACTGCCACGGTGTTTTACTGTCTCCTTGCCGTAATTCTCATCGATGCAGTGGACACTATTCTCCAGGAGTTTTACATCGAAGAAAGATTCTTGGGACTTACAGTATTCGCACTGATACCCAATGCAACTGAGATCTGGGTATGTTATTATGCTCGTACGATCTACTAGCCGAATACTAACACATCTAGAACGCTATACTATTTGCCACGAATGGCAATATCGCGCTATCTGTGGAAATTGGCTCAGCCTATGCACTGCAAGTATGCCTTCTTCAAATACCTG
Organism: Fusarium torulosum; assembly: GCA_900312805.1. Lineage (NCBI taxonomy): Eukaryota > Fungi > Ascomycota > Sordariomycetes > Hypocreales > Nectriaceae > Fusarium > Fusarium torulosum. The sequence goes on from ONZP01000550.1 coordinate 48,864, forward strand.
CTCTGGTCTTCTTTTCAGCTGTATTCCAATCACCAGGACATCATCAACTTGATCATGTCTTCGCGATGGTGCTACCTCGATGGGACATGTTTGCTGTCATCTTTTCCGTATTTTTGCATGGCTATATGCAGAATGAGGGGAGAAGCAACTACTTCAAAGGAAGTATTCTTCTATTATCGTACGTGGCTGTGATGATAGGGTTCTTCCTATCCGGTAAGCAAGACTAGTTATGATAGAATTTGCTGCAGCTTGCCACTTAATATGGAGAATCAACATATATTCATTATGACCAGGGTGACAGTGACAACTCAATCTGCGTGCCGAAGACTTCGCCATGCTCTAGATTGTGGCTAGGTCTGGTGTGGGACTACAATCCCCAAATGGGGTGGCATGCATTTTGAGAAGTGTGTTTAGATGCGTCTGCTGAGTCTTATTGAGGATGCCACATCGAATGTATCTAGCCATGGTAAGCACATACTCCTTCACCAGATAGAATTTTCGGGGACTATGCCTCAGCTTTGTGTTGCTGTACTACAAGCCATCAGCTGCGAAGTTGAATGACAGCTTCTAGCTGGACAGTCTTTTCTTTAGACAATCCAGAGATTTTGTCTTTCTCAAAGCTTAGCCATTAGGTAGCCAATAGCATGGTGCACTGTAGTTCTATTTGGCGTTTACATGACTCAAGATTTATAGACTATCATGGGTTCGTTGAGTAAACGTTTTTCCTATGTACCTGTCGCCATTGATCTGAAGACAAAGAGAGTGATTTTCAACTGGGGGTAAGAACTTAGAATTTGGGTCTTTGATTAGCTCATCCTTATCAATTGCCCCGTAAGCCATTACAGGGGATGTTATCTGAAGGATGTCTTCAAGTGAACCTGTCTTAAGGTAATGTATGCGGCAACTTGTGATTGAAAGATGAATGGTGGAAAGTATATAGACATTGACAGCTGTGTGACGGGCACATACGACCAAAGGTAGTGGAAAATACGGGATCCCGTCCGCTCTCCCATAGTCAAGCCACTAACCGGCGGATTAGTAGTTGGGTCGGTGACGACCAGCGAATCCCCGCTGTTGTATGTTTTTGCTCATGTTGGCCATACCCTTTTTGCTGCTAGCCTAGCCGATCCAGAATCCTCCAGTACTTGAATTCCATTTGAATAGACCTTCATGACAATTGGTAGGTTTTGCGCTGGTTCGATCGATTCACTGTAGATTTGCAGATAAGCAACCCCTGGATGCCGTCACTCGCCTGAAGAAGGATCTGATAGCGCCTCACAAGCGCGGACATAAGGAGGAACGATTGGCTTGCTTATCGGCCGATGCCTTAACAGGAAACGGCCGAGCGTTAAGGCTGACCCATATCATCACGTCCATTTTAACATCTGCGTGAACTTGTCACCGCTTTATTTTTGTTCTCGCCATAAACATCGTCGACTATGAAGTTCACCAACGCCATTCTTCCTCTCCTTGCCGCTCAGGCGGCGGCTCAGGTCATCGACATTCAGATCGGTGGCACCGCCAAGCTCGACCTGATGCGCCAGGCTGCCGAAGCTTCAGCGCGCGGCGACCATGAACGCGCCGCGGAGCTGAGAGAGCTTCTCAGTATTTCTCGCTCTCCGTCCAAGGAAAAGGTCCGATACAAGACAGAATGTCGCGTCAGCTCAAAATTTGAGGCCGAGATTTATACTGTCCGTGACCCCTCGAGCGCTCCCAAGGAAATAGCATGGGCCATGAACTTTCTCGACGAGCATTGGAAGACCGACGATGGCCGCGATCTTCCTTATCCTGGAGACTTTGGTGGCTTCATGCATTCTCAGGGCTTCAGAGTCATGCGCGCCGATTACAAGAGTCTGCCTTGGGCTGTGCGCAAGTACCACGAGGAACTTGTCAAGGAGGGCACCAAGATGGAGCGCAAGTTCATTGCTGAGCTTGATGGAAATGCATTCTTCGCGCCTGGTGTCATGACTTGGCTGGCGCCTTTGTTTGCTGGAAGCGAAGTTGTACCTGGAAAGAATGCATGCGAGGGTAAGTCGTTTGAGAGTAAAAAAGCCAGGACTAACGGGTTGTAGATGATCTTGTTGATTTCAGTAACTGGAACAAAGAGAAGAAGGATGTCTCTGATGATGTCAAGTACTCGTTCTCGTACGGTGGCAGAGTACAAATTGGGGACCACATCACGGTTGAGTTGAGAGCCGAAAAGTCTTCCAAAGAGAAGGTTACCGAAGAAGAAGCTGAAGCTGGTGAACTGTGAAGGGGCCCAGGACCGTGTCACACGACACGACGATGTTACTGGCTAAGCTTGGGATTACACTTGACATGGTGGTATGATAGAATACTCTGTTTTGGGTAGTTGGTAGGATAGAAGTGGTCCCTATCAATCGATACGCAATGGCTCCTTCGAATCATCGTCCACGACCCAATCATCACCCGCATGGTATTTCTATCAGACTTTTGTGAGACAAAGCCGGAAGTGCACGCTTGGGTGAATGCTACATTCATACTATAGTCCAAGGTTATAAATTGGATCACAGGATTCTGTAAGATGCGGTAATTACTTGTCCTAGTAGTGAGAAATGTCTATAAGTGCTAGTTGAAAGTCACGAATTTAATATGGAGGATCGAGTAAGATTGTAGGGAGACTTTGGACCAAAGGCCATCCCATGTGTGATCAATCATACATGTTCAATTTGATCTGAGAAGATCTTGATATCTAGTTTTACCCTTTACATCTTTGACATAACCCCACATGCGATGACATGTCTTGGCGATCTACGGCTTGCTTGAATGGAGGATGAGTCGATTGGCAGGGGTCTTGTAGTTGTTGCTTGGCGCTGCTTCTCTGGTGTTATGCAAAAATAATAGGTAACGGTTCATTGACGTTTACTAGAGTCCCGAAATTATACACATCAATAAAGCTCTGTCTATTCATACAAGTCTTGAAGCATCAGATTCACTAGGCATGGTAAAACAGTTTGTTGTAATAAATTATGGTGTCTATGCATCTATATGTTCGTCTAGTCCACCCGTCTAATTATTAACATGACAATCGCTAATCATCCTGAGATCCAATCCTCCTCGTATAATCGTAATCATTCGCCGCTTAAGGGAGAGAAGCAGGGGCGTACTTCTGGTCAGGCTTGACGACCTTGCCACCAGCGAGCTGCTTGTCGGTGTAGCTGGGGTAGATGATCTGCTTCTTGCTGCTGACAACAGAGAGGGTGGTGAAGCCGGCGTCGGGGCCGAACTGGCCACTCCAGCCGGAGGTGATGGTGAAGGTGCCGCACTTGGCAGGGCCGCCATTGGCCTTGGAAGCGCCCTTGGCCTTGACAACGTACTTGCAGGCGGTGGCGGCACCGCTGCCGGTGTTGATGCCGAAGTTCCAGGTGCAGGTGGTGTCAGCCTTGTCGCAGACGCGGTTGAGGCTCTGGATGGTCCACTGGGGAGTGGCAGCCATCATGGAGACGGAGTCGGCAGCGGCAGGAGCAGCGACAGCGCCGGAGGCGGAGACGAGAGCAATGAGAGCGGCGGTGAACTTCATATTGATGTTTGAGGTTGTTGGTGGTGAGAGAAGAGTGTTTTGTTTAGTGAGGGTTGAAGAGTGTTTGGTAGTGAGATGCTTGAGGAGATGAGAGTTGTTTGATGATGAGAGATGACTGATATCGAGGGTTGATCAGGTAGTCTTTATAGAACTTGGAGGGAAAGTATTAATAGGTTCATGACTTCATAAATTCGGATCATCGGCTCCATCATTGTTGAGCTCTGATGTCGCTTTGGCCGAGTCCGCAGTCCAAGACACGTTACTGCTGTAGGGCGAGTCGGTCAGTTGATGGCATCCAAGCTTTGGCGAGCTAGTCCCAAGTCCCGGGGCCCAGACTGATCTTTTCCAAGCAGGACAGAAAAAGCTGGACAATTGCCTCTGTGAGCTATTGTGCCGGATTCCCGCGGAATTTTGCACGGTTTAGCTCCAGCCCCTTCGAGACCTGGGGAACCCCGATCAGCTCAGACAAGCCTTTAGCCTATAAGAGCTTAGCTGGAATCTTTTCCACCAATAGAAAGAATACTTATTCTTGGATACGGCCCCGCCTGGGTACCCCTGCAGAAATGATGCTTAAAGTGGTTAAAAGGCTTCTCGCAATACGAGATGGATCAACATAAACTATTGTTCCTCCTTGACCCTGCATTTGAATCCAATGCCAAATTGTCATAGTAACCTCGTAAAGCACAGTCGATCGGATGATCACGTTAATGCATTCAACTTGGAGCAATTTTGTTGATGTAATGCGAGCTCCTTTGGTTGGGCCCACGTGCATGACCCGGCATTGAGAGCTTAACAGCTAGCGAGGGATCGGCAATTTGGAATGGTTCACGGAAGATTGGAGATGGTCACTCCGTCTGTGCATGTCATTACTGTCTATCAATCACTGATCAGTTGATATGATCAATAGTCTGGCTTATCTGCCTCAACAAAAATTCAAGATAACTAATAAATAAGTTTTATATAAGGCTTCTAGTAATTGAGAAAAGGGACAACTTTGGATCAATCGTACGTTCTTGTGTGTTGTTCGCGTTTATGACGTAGTCTACGTAGGTAGTGGTTCTGACTTCTTAGTTAATATTTGCAGCCAAAGTCATGGCAACCACACGAGGCATGTGTGGTAACAATTTCTCTCTCTCATATACTATTTAACTTATTTAGCAGCTCAAGTATTATTTGAATTGACTTTAGTTAGTTTGATCATAAAACAGGCCATGCCAATACGTTGTTTTCCAAGCTTGGTATAGGGTAAAATGCTCGGTCACACTTGTCACATTCCAGACACTCCACTTTCAGAGCTAGCGTTGCGGATTTATCCACCCTGCATAAAAATTCGATTTAACTCTAAGCACAAGCGAGCTTATGCTGTGGCGTTGTTAGCTATTTTGGTATGCTGAATGGGGAGCGCGAAGCAACAGTGTTAAAGCTTATGGCACTGGGTTAACGTTACCCCAAACCAGCACCAAGAGAGACTAGCTTTGAGTTGAGTTCACTACACGATGAACATCCGCATCGGTTCAAGGAGTATTCATAGCTCGCACCATAACTATAAAGGTTGCTATTTACTACAGCCCTTACTCAAACATTTTAATATTAGTTAGGATTATTTTAAGTTAAGCCTAATATATGCGGTACTATTAAAACACAGATAAGTTATTTGGGGTTATATAGCACTAAAACAAACTCAGAGCAAGTTTCTATACGAAAGCGTAGGCTAGAAATTTTTGATACATAGTTATGAATAATCCGTCAAAGTTAATACATCTCGTGATATTCTACTACTTTCATTGTTAACAACACTCAGCCTAAGCCTTCTTCCGACCGAGAGCTGAGCCTGCCACAACCTGAACACTGTCATCTCGCACACACTTGTGGACAACGTCGAGGTTGAGTCTCGCGGGCTCATTACCCGCCGCCATTGTGATTGAACTCCAAGGATCTAATTTTGCATCCCATTTGACCCACTGAAGCATTTGGTAACTTGTAATGTCATGAGTAGGAGCGGCTGCCCACATCTATCAGTAGATATTGGCTGTAGTCATAATGGGATAGAGACTGACAGGTTTCAGCGGTGTTCTTCCATAGTGTTTCGAGAATTCAATGACAAATAGCGGTTAGATGAACCATTTTGATGTGGACGAACTTGATAATATGACTGTTTTCGAGTTAAACCTAGCTCACCAACGATAAGGAAAAGGAGTTATAAAGGCTGTAAGTAAACTCCTCACCTAGTCTGTCCGTTGATAGAACTTAAGAGCCAGCATGTCATAGGTCTATTCTTTTACCATGGTTTTGAATCACTGCATCCCTGACAGGGTGCACCTTGCAGTCTTTCTCCATACAGAATTGCTATTGAGTATCTTGTTCCATGAGGGCACTTTTTGGGATTGGATGTCTGGCAATAGGACACGTTTGTTTCAAGAGCAAATCTTGAGAGGGCACGTTTCCTGATTGGCGGCCTTAAAGCCTCTTTTCGAGACCAAGACTGTATCCCCTCTATTGCTGTTGAGCTTAATCAACCAAAAAAAGTGCTTATATGTATGTATGTAGCTAGGTCTCGAAACCAAGGACAGCAAACAAAAAGGTGCCCGTGTAAATTGATGCCTTCATTTGCCAGTGATGTAGCTACCTGCACTTGTCTATCTCTTGGGGTCGATTATTTTCATATCCTAGGCCTCTCGTCGTTTTAAAGAACGCCCTGAACTCAAGGTCCCCGCCATCCAGACATTCTAGCCTCTTCCAACTGGCCCGCCTAGTGGTCAGTGTCTCTGGTGCATATCTGACTATGACTGTCACAACGGCCATGAGGGGAAGCAATTTCGGATGAACTCAAGTGGTTTAGATTGAGGAGGTAATAAGAACATAGTCCATTGAGGTAGCTCATATTTTGACCAAGAATGGCAGAGGTTGAACTTCTCTCTCCGAGATCTAGACCTGCCCACCGACCGATATGGCAGCTTAGCATAACTTGAGCTATCGTTGATTATTTGTTTCTATATCTCCATTCGGCGTTTCGATGCAGACTGATATCCCCGGAAGAGAATGCCGAGAACATCCCATAGAGCCCTCTTACTGGCCAAGCTTGCAGCAATGATTCGAGATTCCAACCCACTTCACCCCTTTCTTCAGACGTGGTGCTGGCCCTTTTCACCTTGTCATAAATCGTTGGTAGGGTAGTTGCGAAATATCTTTCCCTGAGCTTTTGATACCAAGAACGATCGTAAAATTCCCAAAATTTCTCCTCAGTATAGTATGTGTGAGCGTAGAGCCATTTGCGTCCGCCCAATTCTGCAAGCTTATCTTCCAATGCACGATTTTTGGCTAAAAATTCTGGTTGTTCCAATGGCCCCCAGCCCCAAACGCCAATGTTAAGCATAGGTTGAGATTTTCTGGTCTGCCCATGGTGGTCTATGGTTTTCGCCAAATTGCTTGTGACGGGATGAAATGTCGGCATTTTGGTTTCTTTCAGAGGGCACAGCCAAAGTGGCCATATTCCAAGCTGAGAGTCTACCCAGTCGATAAAGGCTCCAGCCGTATCGTAAGGTAGTGCTAGGTCCTGAACCACAAACTGCTCGGAAATGCGGCTTGCATGGAGAGCATGGTAAAGTGTCCGTGTGTGTGAGTAGTCATCTAGAAGCCATCGGAAGAACCTGTTGAACGGGATAAACTTGAAGTATGTATATCCCTGACGACCAACCCAAAATGCTGCCCTGTCATAGCGGAAGAGATATTCGCCAAGTGGCACATACTCGGTGACGCTTGATAACGGAGAAAGGTCAGTGGTAATATCCGAGACATGGATGTAGAACCATGGGTTCCCGGCGTTGCTGAAGGTTCGTATCGGCGACTCAGCAGGTTTGACGTTGGTCAGCTCCCCAGTGATAAAAACACCATGAGTTTTTGAATAAAGAATCCCGTCCACGTAGTCGACATTAGGCCTTTCATAACATTCTTGTATTTCTGAAAGAGCGCTGGAAACACTGTTGACTCTGTGATATGTCGTTTTTACGAATTTTTGAGCCTCAATAAGTTGCACCTGAAGCAACGTGGTAATGCCCAAGGTCCCAGCAGCACCCGCAGCGCCGTGGAATAGATCTTCTCGCTCAACATGTGAGGCCATCACAATTTCGCCATTGCCAAGTATTATTTCCACGAAATTGACTGTCTCGTTGAAGAACCCGTGTCGAAAAGAACTACTCTCGCCAGAAGTCCCAGAAAATCCACCACCCACAGTGATACCAGGAAATTCCATCACGACTGGAGGGATGAGACCGTAGGCCATGGTAGCCTCGACTAGTCGATCCATAGGGACGTTCGGTTCCACGAGACAGGTCTTCAGGGCAGTATCAACAGAAATGACCTGAGACAAAATACTGATATCGATGATGTTGACATCGGGGTCATGGCGAGGGCGAGTACTGCTCGACGAGCCATGGAATATTCGATATGGCTGGCCAAGCTTGTAGAAGTTGCTGATCTTGTCGGCGACATCTTCCACAAATTCGGCATGACGTTCCATGGCTTCACCCGTCACTCACACAGACTGAATGTCGAAGCAAGAGCGTGGCTCAAGGAGAGACGCTGAAAAAAGCAATAGGCAATCATTTATTGATGTATTCCAAAGGTGACAGGCTGATTTACTACAGGGCATGAGGCATCACACAGAAAGGAACTAGCTCCCTCGATTGAGTTAGGTGAAGAGATCGAAAGTGCGGTGAAGATGGTTGCACAAGATCTCGCGTATGAGTTTCTTTGTTTGGTGGACAGTTTGATGCCTCGATGCACGGTCCCGAATAAGCTGGTAGCTACCAAGCCATCCCATAGACATGGAACACAAACTTCCATTGGTGAAACACAACATTCTCCGAAGGTTCACAAGATATCAAGTCTGTTGAGTCGGAACCTCTATTAAAGCCCTTCACCTAGTCATTGACGCCCCCTATTCACCTCATGTCACAAGCTTACATCTAGTGTAACTCACACCTCCCGATATGGCCCCCGACACGTAACAGCTCACCAGATACCAGGGATGAACCGCCAAGGGACACGTCTGCAGTACTCGGTCCATACCTCACCATATTTGACCGAGCAACTCTTCTCGTCGCGTATACACCGATGGACAAGTAACATGGTCATCCACACCGCATATGTCCACACGACAGCCTTTGTGGTACCGACCAACGCACACGTACTGAAGGATAAAAACAAGTCGCCCAAGTAGTTTGCGTGACGTGACCATCCCCACCAGCCGCTGCAGAGGAGGAGACTGGTGTGTTCTTTGCCGTCTGAAGTTTTGAAGGATGCCACTATGCACTCTGCCGGCTTCCCCCAAATGTTGCACTTCCCGCTAGACGACCGGACCGCGTCTTTTTGGTGGTTGACGGAGCGAAAGAGTACGTAGCCGGCTATACCGAGGGTGAAGAAGAACGCAAGGTAAAGGTTCGAGGGTGATGAGGGGTATAGGCCCAGATATTGCCCTTGTATCGTGTAGGTTGTAGGCAAAAAGCAGAAGCATCCCCACGATAGGTAGAAGCCATAGTGGTCCAACTTCACGTCTATTGTGCGTAGATACCATGATTCATTTATGAAGAAATCGACCACGTAGAGGGTTTGCAGCGTGGTAATGAGCATTAATGATGGCTCAACATATCCTTGGTTCTGGTACTGGAAAGCCATATTTGAGAAGTCTCTGTGTACAAGGTAAGCAAAGGTCCTTGAAGAAATCATGTGAAACTCACATCAAAGTCCAGATCATCATGCCAGCTCGACCATTGCTGAAGAGTTTCATATCGAAGTTGCCACCCAAACGAGGATTCAGTTCGATGCCCATGAAGAAGTCGTATAAAATGGACCCTGGCCTTGGCATTAGGAAACAATTCTTATGAAGCTCTAAAAAGGAAAAACGTACCACTAAACTTCCTGTCCTCCGGATGAGTCGGTGCTACGTACGCTTTAACGAAAGCAAGTGCCGAAATAACAAAACCGGCTAAGTTCATCGCTCCAATCAAGCTGCTCCAGTTGCGTGGAATGAAGCCTGGGTCCAGGATCCCTAGCCAACTGAGTGCTGCGTAGAGAAGATGAGTGACAATCCAAGCTGAAAGACCGTTTATTTTGTAAGTGAGGAGATATCCGGCTGGGGTATGTTGGCCTTGATGGTTCTCGCCAGGTAGAAAACAGTAGAGCACTGCCTGCAGGCTCAGCCAGCAGATAACAGCAGCAATGCCCTTGATGGTGGTTTGAGGCCCATATTGAGAAAAGATGCTCCAGAATCCATGATCTTTCACGGCAGCTGCAAAAAGCGAGAAAGATCCATCATATTGAGCCAGTGTAATGAATGTCGATATCGAGGCCATTGGTGCAAGGAACAATGGTGATGCGGCGACGAGAGATCGTGGCCATGAGCGCCCAGGCCCAGTACGGCCCCAGATATCGGTATCAGTGGTAACTTGAGGCTTAACAGCCATTCTAGTAGCTTCAATAGGTCGGTTTTTTCTCGGTCTGATCAACGTAGTCGTTGAACCTGCCGCCTGCGACAGGTCTTGGGCATTTGGTGCCATAACTCCGGACTGGTCTTTAGTATGTTCAGAGCTCGTGTTCTATTGAACGAAGAGATCTTGAGAAGAGCGGAAGAGAAACAAACTGGAACAGGCTGTGGTGCAGAAAAGATTAAGAATGGTCACCGTACTTTTAGTGGCCGGGACTCTAATGACATCGCCATCAATCAGTGTCGGACCTAAGCCCGGCCATGGTTAAGAAACCTGTGGCTTGCCCTAAGTGTTAAATGGTTGCTTCTTTATGTCTGAGAGTTATGCAATCGACGGGTTGTGCGGGCTTATTCCATGTTTAATTATTGGTTGACCGTCAAGATGCCAAGCTCTGTACTGAGACATATTGGTGGTTAGTGGTACGCTACTTGTTTTGTCTTGGATTTCGGAGCTTTGCACATAAAGGTAGCGCGTATTGAGTTAGCATTGTGTTATGCACATTACCTCTACAAGTGGCTCGTGGAGACGAAGTCTACTTACACGACATCATTCTTATGCTGTTGACTCACTAATCAATACGGACTGCTCATGGTTGGGGCCACATTGGTATCGCCCATCTAACCACGGAAAACCTTGTGTCCCTTGCTGCAGCCTGAGATTTCCATTCGGCCCATTCATCCCAGCAGTCCAAAGTCTGACCGCCTTGATGCGTTTTGATGTGCCAAGATGCTGCCAGTGACGGCAACACAGACTTAACGATTACTCGAACAATGATCATTACCTCAGTATTTGACGTCAAAAGTTTAGTGAAGACCTTAATTCCTTAGCAGTGGCTCAGGGCAGCGTAGTTAATGTTTGAGGTGGCGTAGTCGCCTTTGTCGGTTTCTAACACCTGGACAGTTTCGGAAATACCGTTTACGGAGACACTTTTCACAAGCCGAATTTAAAACCAACCATTGTCTTCCCTTGTGCATGACTCATGAGTCGCCAATAATTCTTGATCCAATTTGCGATGCACTCAAGGCTAGACTGTCCAGATGTGCTAACACACTTTTGTAATCCCCAGAACAGGTATGATGTCTTCCATCCTCTTAACCAAACAGTCGTGCTCCCGCTCAGTCGCGCTGAGTAGAATGGACTACTTCGATGGCTGTGGTCACACCGTCGATTTCTCGTTCCTCGCCTTCAGATGGATCATCCCAGCCCTCTCGCTCATCTTTAGGCATCCTGACAAACATAATATCCAAGGCCAGCCCGAATAACGCCAGACCAGCGGCAAAGTACAAAGCCGCCCTGTATCCCTTCACTTCGTCGTCACTGTTCGTTCCGACCTCTGTCTCAATTGTCCCTGCAAACCCTTGACCCAAGCTGTTCCCGTACAGGTTGAGTGTTCCTATCAAGCTGCTAGCCACGCCCTGCTGACGACGACTAACACTGTTGCTGGCAATCACCTGAGCAGCGACGTATACCAAATCTGGACAGAAGCCAAAGAACACCATAGCTGGGAAGAGTTGCGCCCAAAATGACTGTTGAACTGGCATCGTCGCCAAAAGGATATTCCCAACGATTGTTGTTCCCACGCCGATTGCCATTATCCACTGAGCTGCTACTCGCGGAATAAGCCAAGCGGCGACAAAGACGGCAAGCAGAGAGCTGAGGCCAAAGGGTATAAAATGAAAGCCGATCTGAGTAAGGGAGGCGTCACGCAGAAGAGCCTGCCAAGCTACAGAGTACCAGAGCCCAATTCCAAACGCCATGTATGACAACAAGACAACGAACACAAGCGCTGTGAATGTTGGTGCTTGGAAAATAGACAATGGCATAATGGGATATTTCGCGTAGTGCTTTTCCCAGAGGAGAAATGCAGCGAAAAGAAGGACGGAAATGATGATTAAAGCGATCTCGTATGGCGTATTCCATCCCACTGATGGTGCTTGGCTAAAAAGGTCAGCTGGCAATCGTATCACGATAGTGCTCACTCACTTGCAAACTACGTGGAAAAGAAGGAGGGCGCTCAATCCCATTACCGTACCAGGGATGTCAATATGTCCTCCTTTATCAACTGGTGTTTCTTTAGGCATGAGGTATGCCAACCCTGCCAGGTTCAGGGCAGATATGCCAGCGCTAAAGGATATTCAGTCATCGCCAAGCTCATTAACGAGGCAACTTACATGAGGATAAAAAGCCAGGCCCAGCTGAGATTATCCATGAAGGCACCAGTCAACAAGGCACCAATCATTCCACCTAGCGGAGGCGATGCCGCAAAGAAGCCTAAGACGACATTTCGCGATCGCCCAGGCGGAACCATGGTTGTGATGATTGACACGGCGTTAGGCATGAAGATTCCTCCACCAACACCAGTCAAAGCCCGCATTGCGATGAAAGGGTCGTAGGTCTTCATGAAGGCATTGATGAGAGAGAATAATGTGAAAATTGCGCAGCCGAGCAGGGTAAGTTGCTTGTGGCCGTATACCGCCCCTAGCCGACCTGTCACCAGAACGAACGCACCTTGGGTGAGTCTATAAGTTGTCAGTGATAGATTGTGAGTTGGTGGTTGATGAATTGGCTTACGGGTACGATGCAACCATCCAGTTGGCTTGTCCGGGGCCAGTTTCCCGCCTAAGATCTTTGCTCAGTGCAAGACCGCCAGCAATGGTGACTGAGTTGGAGATGAACTTAACCAGCTGTTAATTAATATTTGATTTTCCAACTATTGGTTTCCAGTACAGGGAGGCCCTACCTGGACAGTGTTGGCACACACCAACAAGGATATAATCAGTCGACGTGATGCTGGACTCGTGGTGAATGCAGGATCAGCTTCAAATACTCGCCCCGCTTGGCGATTCTCTTGTTGAGCGGGGAGAATTCCATTCTGGTTTCTCTCCGCAAAGGAGATTGCTTCAACGGGAGCTTCAAGAGTGGTCTGAGTAGTCGCCATCGTTGAAAGACATCTCGACGATTTGAGTTGCTGCGGGGAAGTTACAGCCTATGGCCTATAAGAAACAGCTTAAATAACTCGGTAAAATTATGTCAGCAATTCTGCTCTCAACATGCAAAAGAAAGGGATTAGCACTGCTCATTCGCATATGCAACATTATGTCCATCATTGGCAGGGATCTACACTGTTGCCTGCTTACTCATTGTTCAACCTACAGTTAAATCATAAGACCCTGATGCCGAAATTGCTACCATGTCTAGCTTCCTTGAGGATTCTTATTAATATACTACAGAGCCGTAGATTTCTACCATTTGGGAGGAATCATCTTTCTAATTACTGCAGACGGTTCATTTCTCATCCTCATTTGCATTATCTACAGACTCTCTAGACTTCACTTGGAAGCATTTACCATTACAAGTTGCGAAGTCATAAGATTTGTGGTCAAATTTGATTTTATTCATATCTCATACCAAAACTATACGCTCAAAGATACTATCGTTGTAGTTATAGAATCATAATCACATCTCAATCATGTTGAAACCCGACTTGGACAAGTCCACATGACACTTTCGGGTCAGGGGAATATTGGCGACAAACACCAGCTTCTTGTTCTTCTCATCATATTCGGCGTGGTCGGCATCCTTAGGCTTGGAGTCAACGCCAAGAACCGTAATAGTTTCAATGCCAACGCCAGCGTCATACTCAAAGGTACCGCTCATGCTCAGCTTGCCCTTGTTGTACTTGAAGTCGATCTCAGATGCGGCGTCGACAACTACAGATTCGCCATCATCGAGGTACAGAGAACCCTCAGCCTTGCCGTCAAGGCCGGGGGCGATGACGAGGTTGAAGCCCTTCTTGCGCAGCGCAGTAGTAGTGTTGGCGCTTTCGATGCGCTGGGGGTAGATGATGCCACCCTTGTAGTGCACCTTGATGTCGGTGAGTTCAACCTCAGCAGACTCGTACTGGGCACGTCCACGAATGGGCTTGCCAGTGGACCACTCGTAGAAGATGTCATCGGGCAGGTAGTACTCGAGCTTGGTGCTGTTCTCCTTGGTGACGGGGCTGACAAGAATACCATCTCCGTAGAAGAACTGGAGGTCGATGGAGTAGGTGTTCTTATCGTTGGGATAGTTGAAGAACAGAGGGTTGAGAGTGGGGGTACCAGTCTGGTTCTGCTTGTAGATGGCGGTGTAGATGTAGTCAACTGCTTTTTGTTAGTGGTCGTTCAGGTCTTGAGTTAAAGAGGAACTTACGGAGCTGGTATCGGATGGCGATTCCGTTGCGGGCTGCCTCGGCGACCTTGGGCCAGCGATAGAATTCCTGGGAAGCAGCCGTGATCTCGTTGTGGTTGCGGAAGAAAGTGTAGAAGCTACCAAGAGTAGCCCATCTCGCGCAAAGTGTCTCGGTGACATTACCACCGAAGCCGCAGACATCGGCGCCAACAACAGGGATCTGGTAGATAGAAGCAAACTGCAAAAGCTGTCCAATACTGAAGCGGTATTGATCCCAGATTGAGAGGTTGTCTCCGAGCCAGTGAGAAACGTCCTTGCCGGAGCCAGCAAAGGTGCTTCGGGTAATGACAAGAGCACGCTTATCAGGACGTCTGGCGCGCATGGCATTGTGAGAGTGTGTCGACATCTGAGCACCGTACAGGTTATGCGTGTCGTACTGGAGGTAATCACCGCTCTGCACAAGGTCGGTATCAGTTGTACCATCAGCCAGGGTAGGTCCAGCGCCATTTTGGATCATGTAGGGAGGCTGGATGAGTTCTCTGTTGGGAAGACCCTTGCACTCATCAGGGCCACAGCCGGAGCCAGTCTTCTTGCCGTTTTGCCACGACGAGCCAGGGCGTCCATATTTGTTCTGACCCCAGTGCTTACGGGCTGCCCAATGTCCAACACCACGCTGGCGGTGGGTACGGACCTCAACAGAGCGCTTGGTGGTCTCTGCGACGGAGGTGACCTCGCGCTTGTTCGAGCCGCGAGAAGAGGCAGGCTGTAAGCTATCAGGGAAGCCGGGGATAGGGGCAGGAGGACCATCTCGAACGGGAGGAGCCTTGGGTGGGTCACCATCAACCTTGGCGAAGTTCTCGGGAGTAGTGTTGTTACCAGGGTAAGGACGGTTGAAGAAGTTGGCGGGCTCGTTCATGTCGATCCAGAGACCATCGATATCAGGACCTTTCTCTCCATCAAAGAAGTTCTCAAAGAGCTCACTCCAGTACTTTTGAGAGTTGGGGTTGAACCAGTCAGGGAATACACTAGGACCAGCCCACACGACACCTCGATAGTCTGTGCCGTTAGGCTCCTTCATGAAAGTGTCGTACTCGCGACCAGCGTCGAGAGCGGGGTTAGACTCCATGTCGTACACAGCTGGGTCGACCATGACGATGTAGTGTTGATCTCGTGCGTGGATCGTGTCCACGAGATCCTTGTACTTGTCAGCGGGGAACCTCTCGGGGTCGATAGTGAAGATGCGGCGACGGTCCATGTAGTCAATGTCAGTCCACATTGTCTCGAGTGGAATGCCAGCAGCTGAGTAGTTGGCTACAACGGCAGCGACCTCGTAGACATCACGGTAGCCGTATCTGCACTGGTGGAAACCGAGACCCCAGTAGGGTGTCATGAGAGGAAGCTTGACGATCTCAGCGTACTGCTTGGCGACATCTCGGGGCGAAGGTCCAGCAACAAAGTAGAAGTCGAGGACACCACCGATGATGTTGTACTCAAGGAATTGGTTTCCCTTCTTCTTGTCGATAAACACATCCATGGCATTGGAGTTGAGGAGGAAAACACCATGGGTGCCCTTCTCGCGGTGGTCAAAGTAAATGGGGTGGGCGCCATAGAGGTTCTGACCCTTGGGAGTGCCATAGGAATCGCGGGTGTAGATAGTTCTGGTGTAGTTGGTCGAGTTGAGCATAAAAGGATCGCTGTGCTCGCCGAGGCCATAAAGGTGAGGGCGCTCAGGGAGCTTAGTCTTGATGTAGACATATTGGCTCTCGAAAACGAGCTTGCTGCCCGAGGTGTCGAAGAGGGTCTCCCCGGTGTCTCTGCGAGTAACAGAGAATGAGAAAGGATCCGCCTTGAACTTGAATTGAAGCTTGGAGTTCTTGGGAGAAGCCCATTGGCCATAGCCCGGACGGGGAAAGATGTCATCGGGGACTTGGTAGACGGTGTTGTTGGTGTCCAAAATCTTGACATGCAGACGATCTTCTGTTTGGTACTCGACCTCAAGCTTCAGCTTGGGCAAATCAACGCCAAAGACATCGCAGGCCTCTCCCGCGAGAGAAAGGTCCGCGTAGAAGCCAGATCGCGTCTCCCAGTGCTTGGTGGCTTTGTAGCCAGGGCACTTGGAGAGGTCCTTTTCGAAGAGGTCTCTGCGGGGCTTGTCGAGATCTTCAACGCCAGCTTTGCTCTGTGCAATAGCGGTGCCGCTCAAGGCGACAGCCGAAGTGAGCAGCTTCTTGAGAAACATGGTGAAGTGTTGCGAGAAGAGCTGGTTGCTGAGCTGTCTATAGATCCGAGAACTTGCTCGTACAGCCGTCTTATATATACCGGTTTTGCCTTGGCAATCGTGACCTCGAGTTTAAGCTCTCGTCACTCTGCATACTATGGTTACTACCCCTGGTGCGGAGACTCCGCCAGTCAGGAACACACTCGACAGGGAGTCTCCAGGCGTTGGGGCCGCTACAACGGTCATTCGCAGCGTCATTTAGAGTGAGCCGTTGGAAAGGAATCATCTTCTACGGAAGCCTATGCGTTGTTATGGCCGAGAAAAGAGCCGGAACCAGGCTATTCGTTGCGTGATGCGGTGCAAGGATGCTATCCCGATGATGCATCATCATTTCGTGGAGGAGACTCCATTTGCGGGGTTGGGTGGAAGGCCAAGCACCGAGACGTTGGCTAGCCTTGTTCCCCAGCTTTTTTACGTCAAGGCCAAGAAAATTCTGCTGGTAAAATTAATCGGCTGCAGAGAACCCATGGGGAGTAAGAACTCGAGTGACTGTTGGCTGAGAATGCGGGATTGGTTCAACGTCGGGCCGAAATTATGCATGATTTTAAGAGAATCGTGAGAGCAGAGGAGAGCCATTGACGAATGAGCAGGGTGCCTAAATGGTTCGAGTTTGTTTTAGGTAATGATCGTTGGGATGACTTGACGGAGTTGGATATTTAGAAGTGGCTGCAACGTCGAGGATCAAAATTGTCAATGTGCTGTTAACTGCTACGGATCCGAGACTAACACTGACAGCGGGAAAATGGTATTTATTACGTCTTCTCTGTTAGTGACATACCACGTCTCTTCCGCAGTACACACATTCACGGCATCACCACATGACGCCCTCTTTCTCGCATCTATGGGGCCGACCTCGGTCTCCGGCTCGGTGGCACTCTTCTTAGCTGCCCAGGACCTGGTTGTTTTAGCGGGCAATCCCCAGGTCAAAGCAACGATTCCCATGGGGAAGTGACCTGCGTATGGGGAAATTTCCGACGATCCCTGTTGGCTGCAAAGGTGACAGAAACATGTACCATTTTCGTTACAAATCATGGACATCATCAACAGTGTTATTTCGTCACGTAGTCGCTTGACTTACCCAAAACATGACGCCAAGTCGTGGCCATCTCGGTCAATTATGCCAATCATAACCTCCCATGCATTTCCACTAATAAGATAGAATACTATGACAACTGGGTATAGCCTCATGGAACTTTTGGGAACTGCTGTTGCTAGCAATGTTAAGTAATAATGGGATGACTTCGCACGTGGGAACATGTCGATGCCTCGGGTGCCGGATCGCCCGGGTACAAACGGGTTTTGGTGCAGGGTAATCGGTTATTTTTTGTTGCTCACCTGGTTAAATGGGGCCATGAAAACTTCCATGCTGGGTGGAAGACGATAATTGTCGATGGTCAGTTTTGTTTGTGTGTAGGGTACTCTGCTTTTGAAGTTATTCAACGAGACTTTGACGTTGGTGGTGAATAGAAGAAGCTTTACCCCTGACTTGCTGACCAAGTCCCCACTATGAAAAAGTTTTTGATTGTCGCCCAATCATAACAAAAATGACCAATGTTGAATAAATTGCTTGAAGTATGCGTCACAGACGAAGTGAAGACAGCGAAACTAATTAGTAATGCTCGATAACATTCATCCTAGACCTTCTGTAAACCAAAGAATTATCGATAGTTTGCAGTGGCACTAAGCCGTTCATTGGCGGAAGGAGCATTGTTATTGGGGAGGGCTCACCAAACACTTCACGCGACGGCGACGCGTTCATGGATCACAAAGCCTTCAAGCGCGAGGACTTCTTTGATCTTACCAGTATTTGTTGTCTTAGTCGGCCAGGTTTCGTGTGGTAACGGCGGCAGCAATGAAAGACTCGATAGACCCACTTGTGCTTATTCTGACCAGGCAGCCAGTTTTTACCTTTATGACCTTGACCAAAGACACCTCCAATACCAAAACAAACATGTCACAAACAACACCGAACATCGCCAGTAATGTCAGGTTGGTTGGGAAAGTCAACGATGACTATCCTTTGATCATCTGCTTCCACGGCTCGGGGGACTCTTGCGCCTCTTGGGAGCCCTTGGCAGATCTACTGAGTGCCTCATATCGGGTCCTCCTCTGGGATCGACAAGATCCTGATGTTAGACCTGGAGTCGCAGTATCGAAACTGTTGGAATACTTAGATAGTGCCCAACTATCTCCCAACTTTGTGCTTATTGCTCATTCATACGGCGGAACATTCGCGAGGCTCTTTCTGGAGCGGAGACCACAGCAAGTCGCAGGGATGGTCCTTGTCGAAACTGGCCAAGAGACTGCAATAGACTCTCAGATCGAACAACGACAATATGACAATCAGATCTTGGCAAATAAACCGTTAGTGGTCATACGGGGCAACACCCTTATTGGAAAATGGCAAGAGTACAACAAAGAGATTGCTGCTTGGGGCAGCGTTTCTAATCCGTCACTTCAAATTCAAAAACAACTCCTTGACGCAACTGATAGGGAAGACGAGAGGCTGAAGAAAGCCCAGTTGCAACTCTCACGAAACAACAAATATGTACATATTCCAGACTGTGGGCATGGGGTCATTGGAGCAAGGCCAGATGCGGTAAGGGATGCCGTCTGTTGGGTTATGGAACATCTACATACGCCTGAGGGTGTGACGTCGGGGAAAGAACCACAAAATACCAAAATAGATAATGCCGAGACAGGTGCAAAAAGGGGACTTGGTGCGCGATTAAAGAAGGCCAAGAGTGTATTATCTATGGAAGGTATTTCGAGGCGTTTTGGGAGATGAGAATGTTCGCAGTGAGCAGTTGATCTAATATTTCAATGTGAATAGAATTGAAGATACCTTTGTTAGAAGGATGTAGACTATTATCTACATGTGGTGCTATTTGTGCATTCAAAGGCATGATTTCCTTGATTCATTGTAAGATGCAACTTGCCGACGTTTAGAAACCATGGTTGATTCACTGCTTCCCATTTACACTGACTCTCATGCCTGCATCCATAGACGACCCCTTGTGCCAAGTTTAGTATTGTAGCATCTGCCTGGCAGATAGCATCTGTAACTGAATCATTATGCACCTGCAAGTATATATAGCCGCCCTCGGTGGTTCTTCTTCCCACCCTTTCGTTCATTTACAAACAACGACAACAACAAATAAAAAGTTTCTTCACTCTATACGAAAACCACTCTACCAGTTCTATAACCATGCCTTCACCCAAAGAAAAGCAACAAGAAGTCCAGAAGGAATCCAAAAGGGAGGAGACTTCGACCAAGGCTGAAGAATCACCATCCAAGCAGCCCGAGTCGACCACAGACGTCAAGGAGGATGATGCACCGGAGCCCGAGCGTAAATATGCATCCAAGGAGTGTTGCCCTGCGTGCAAATATCCCGAGTTATTCGAGAAGCAAAGTGAAAATTGATGCCAGCTTACTTGCAGAATGAGGGAAGTGGTTGAATAACCTTATTCAATATTTTGGCGACATCAGAATGAGGGAGGGGTTGTGCGCGGGTCTCCACGAAGCCGAGATATCCCAACTTCCATGAGATATATACTTATGCGACTACTTACTACTATTGTCTCCTAATAACTTGTGTATTGCACTGCTTTTATGTGCTAGCTTATTCACAAACACAAGTGATTCTCATGGTGCACTAGAAGCTATGATGTTTGAAGTAAACCCCACCGTACTATGCCAATCGGTAATGTGTGTAGAACCCATACTAGTAGTTTCATGTAAAGTGATCTATAATATCTAAGAATCAAGAATCCTTGAGCTAGAAATTTGCTAGACTTGGCACAAAAGAGCTTTACACATGGTGACAAAGTTTATAAACTGATATAGTACTACTTATCTCTATTTCCGGCCCGACTTGGAAGGTTGAACCTCCGCGAGGAAGACGACCTGAGCCATTTGTTAATAAAAAAAAAGCACATCTTGGAGTCATAAACACAACAGGGAAATAAAAAAGATCGACCACGCCAGGATTCGAACCTGGAATCTCTAGAGATTACGGGTGATGAGAGCCGAAATCTAGCGCCTTAGCCATTAGGCCACGCGGCCGGGTTATTGGATGATGATGGCCTCGTTCAGAGGCTTCATACAGGCGAGCAGCACGATAATTGCCCGTCATTGCCTTTAATATATTCAAGAATGCGACATCAGAGGAAGTGGAGTTGAGTCACGGAGAGTGAGAAGTTGTTGCATTAAGGTAGAAACTGGAAGTGAGATCGTAACAGAAGCTACACAAAGATCCCAGCCGCTAGCTATCTACTCACCCGAAACCTCGTATAGTCGCTAGTCTGTTGAAATGGCGGTTTTGAAGTCCTCCAAGAACTTCCAAAAAGTCTTCTCCCGCCACCCCTTCACTTTCCAATCGTTGGCAGTTTTGGGGAACTCATCTATAATACCGGCAACAGACATGTCGTGAGCAAATAAGAAGAATACATTGTCCTGGGCATCTGCTTGCTGTGCATCTTTAATGGTCTGTATAGCTTGTTCTATATCGGAGCCGATCGCTGGGTCAAAGAATGTCTCGCCGGGCTTGCGTCCACGCTTGACGTTTAGGTTGTCGAAGACGCTTCCTGGACATTGTGAGAGACGTAGGCGGAGAGAGTCGGATAGTGATAAGTGCTCAGACAAATTTTGTGGGCGAGGCAGATATTGCGACGGGCGAAGCTCGCCGCCGTGATGACACAGATCGCCGCCCATGAGGATGAAAGTGTCTGGACCGGTCGTTGTGCGGGCAAGGCCTGCTAAGTGGCCGATGGCATGGCCAGGTGCGTCCAGAAGGTAGAAGGAGCCGTCACCAAAGAAGTCGAAAGCACGGAAAGGACCAATCTGAAGAGGTGACTCCTCAAAGTTGATTTCTCTAAAGTGTCGTCCTCTGCAGGGTTGTTAGTAATCTTACGACTTTGATTGGAGGTAGGACCTACTCGAAATCTACTTCACGCAACGGCGAATCAGGGTTTGCCGGATATCCTGGACAGAATGCCTTCTCGAAACCTGGGCCAGCCACAAGTTCCGTTGACCCAGGGAACGTAGTTATATCTCCGATATGATCAAAATGATGATGACTGGCCTGGATAAGCAATTGACTTCCCCAACGCTTCGACCACTCACCTCCAAATCACGCTTCCAATCTCTGAAGGTTGCACATCATTATCCTTGAGTATATCGGCGACATTCTGGGACACCTCCACGCCCAAATTATGCTCCGTAAGCAGCTTAACCCACATCGGGGAGAAGTTTTCCATCGGATTTTTGGGCACCCCAAGATCAAAGAGTGCTTTCTTGCCTGAAGAGCTTTCAACCAAAAAGGACCATGTCGTTATTGCAGGCATCATTTCCATGCCTTCCATTGGTGGCTTCATGAGATGTAACAGAGGCATGCTGGACAAGCGCAGTGTCGAGTCGATGATGCTCACTTTGGCTGCCCTGCCGCCGGGCACTTCGAATCGTGGTCGTGTAGCCATTTTGAGCGTAAGTCTATGATTAGGCAGTTGAATGGAACGGCGGTACTGGATTCCCTATCAGGTAGAAATGAAGCCTTTTATAGCCTTGTATTGAAGGGGCGTGAGTTGAATGGGTGATAGTGTATTAAGCTGCCTAGTACCCAGTGAACTAGCCCGCTTTGAACGGGGCCATGGGCCTTGTCTCTCACGAATGGCAGTAAATCTGGGCTCATCTCGTTGTAGATTGGCTCAGAGCAGCTTTTGCGCTAAAATCTACTCCATGCCCGGGCCATTTTATTGTGTATGGGCAGGACGGGTTGATTTCTAATTCATCCGTCACCGACGGGCCGGATAGACTTCAATGCCGTTGTAATTGTTCATGATAATCTATTGAGATGAGGCATTAAGTTAGCTTGCTATGTAGTAATTATTTCTGCTGCCATTCTCTGAACTTTACAGGTCGCTCATAACTCCTCCAATGCCGCTTTGCCCGATTTTGCGGCTCATTTACCGCTCTCACTGAAAATTGTTGGCCGCTTAGATAATCTGTCCCTAAGCGTACTGACAGGCAGTTGGACAGTCCGAAAAGCGAATGCTCCACAATGGTGTTTATCTTGAGCGACGTAAGTTAGAATTGGATGAAATATCATGACGTATGTTAACCCCTGAGTGATCATCTGTTTGGCGGGGAAGATCGACAGCCTCGGCAAATTCCACGTGAGGAGAAAGCTAGGTAAGGTCCAGGGCGCGTCCACGTTAGTAATGTACCATGAATCTTTAATCATAACAATCACCTAATATCTACCTTTGACAAGACATTGCGATGGCCCACGAAGTTGGCCCCAAACGGCTGAGCCAACCGTTCTCCCTCCCCGATCCCACCAGCTTCTCCAACTTCCAGCGCGACATCTATCAGTCTTTCCGGCCACCGCTCTTCTCGACAAACCCAACACAATGGGAGTCACTGGCCAAGGAAAGGATCCCAGCTACAAACTTTGGTTACGTCTACGGCTCAGCCAGCAGCGCTGCCACGGCAAAGGCCAATAGTGAGGCTTTCAATCGCTACCGGCTCCGTCCGCGCTTTCTTGTTGATGTAACCAGACGCGAAGTAGATGTCGAGTTGTTCGGAACAAAGTACAAGAGTCCTCTGATCGTCTCTCCAATTGGCGTCCAAAGCATTTTGCATCCTGATGCGGAGGAGGCCACAGCAAAAGCGTGTCACAATGTTGGTGTGCCGATGGTTTTGTCGACTGCTGCGACTCGGACAATTGAACAAGTTGCAGCCGCCAATGCAGATGGCGATCGATGGTTTCAACTCTACTGGCCCAAGCCGCAGTATGAAGAGATCACTGCTAGTCTTCTCGGCCGAGCGAAAGCTTCAGGTTACAAGGTTCTGGTAGTTACTCTGGATACCTTCAGTCTTGGCTGGAGACCGACAGACCTTGACACCTCGTACCTGCCTTTTGTGTGGGGTGAAGGATGCCAAATCGGCTTCTCTGATCCTGTTTTCAACAGACTGTTTGATGAGATGCAGAAGAACGACTCGCGAAGCTTGGGCGAAAAATTGTCTGAGTTATGGTCGATCATGAAACGCCCTGGTACTGTCTACGGCGCTGCACGAGTTCTTGCTAATGCAAAGACCATGGTCAGGTCAAAAGCTTGGATTGATGTGATTAACTCGGGTACATACCGCGAATGGGCTCACCTCAAGATTCTGAAAGATTTATGGGATGGTCCGATTGTTCTCAAAGGGATCCAGACCGTTGAAGACGCTCATCTGGCTATTGAACACGGTGTTGACGGTATCATCGTATCCAACCATGGTGGTCGCCAACTCGACGGTGCGGTAGCCTCGCTTGATGCTCTGGCAGAGATCACAGGCGACGAAAAGATCAAGGCTTCCAACTTGACGGTCATGTTCGACAGCGGTGTGCGGACCGGCTCGGATGTGCTGAAAGCGCTGGCTCTTGGTGCGAAGGCGGTTTGCATTGGAAGGCCTTATGCTTATGGCCTCGCCGCGGGTGGACAAGAGGGAGTTGAGCATGTGCTGAAATGCTTGCTCGCGGATATGGATAATATGCTTGCGAATGTTGGAAAGAAGAGTATTCAGGATTTGAGTAGGGATGACCTTCAAGTTTTGCCGCTGTCTAAGCTATAATAATAGGAGACAAGGCGAAGGGAAGTTGCAGTCGATGTTTTTCGTTATTCTTGTCGGGATTTTAGTATCTTTATAGTAAAAATTAGCGGCTTTTCATGAAAACTTCCAAGATGTTGCACGGAATGTCTAACACCTTGAACTATAGGTAGGGTGTGCTGTAGGCTGGGCGCGGCATCCACTGCTGAAGCATTCTCGTAAAGCCTGTTTGGAACTGATGATGGTAACGCGACTTTGAACATCGAGCGGCAAGCCAGTGAATGACGCATTAAAACACTTGTTCGAACAAACTGACGGCTTTTTGTGTATTTGCTCAGCAGTTGTCTTCTTGCATTAACGCCGAAGCAAAGCTCTGACAAACAGACCAATTGCGATTGACCTTGAGGAGGTCTGACATTTATCGCCGAAATCCACTTGCGTCACACGTCCGTTGCCATCGGAGTTTATGAAAAAATAAGAGATCTACAGCCATGAAATTCCTACAATTTTAATATATAAATCGCTTCACCTTATGCATAGTTGGTGGTAAGCACAACTTGACATCTTTACAGCCACATCTAGCCATACATCAGCAACTATGGAGTCGCAAAGAAACTTTCAGACCCTGAAGGGCAAAGTCGCTCTCATCACTGGTGCATCTCGTGGTCTCGGCGCAGGCTTTGCCTACGAGCTTGCACGAAGAGGAGCCAAGGTAAGCAGATTGCCCAAATATGCTCGTTGATACCTGACTGAAGTTAGATTGTTGCAACATACACATCTCCCAGTAGTGGGAAGCTCGTCAAAGAGCTGTCCGACAAGATTACTTCTCTCGATCCGCCATCACAATGCATTGGTGTAAATGCTGATCTCAAGGAAGAGTCGTCCCCTGCTGAGATAGTTCGCCAAGCTGTTGCCGCATTTGGTCCTCAGATCGATATACTCATCAACAACGCCGGCATGGAAATCGTCAAGTCCCACACTGACATAACCGCCTCCGACTTTGACTCCATCTTCTACCTCAACGTGCGCGCCCCCCTTCTCCTGCTTCAAGCCGTCAAACCCTATCTCCCATCCTCGGGTGGCGGTCGTATCATCAACATATCTTCTGTGGGCGCACGATGTGGTTTCAAAAACTTATCTCTTTATTGTGCTTCGAAAGCTGCACTCGAAGGATTGACGCGCTCGTGGGCTGCAGAATTAGGCGAAGAGGGTCACACGGTGAATGCGGTTAACCCTGGGCCAGTACAGAGTGATTTGTTGGACAATATTCCCAGGGAAATAGTGGACATGCAGAAGAAACAGACAGCGGCGGGGAACAGATTGGGCGAGGTAGATGATATTGCACAAATTGTTGCGTGGTTGGCTTCTGAGGAGAGTAGATGGATTACAGGACAGGCGTTGTCTGCAAGTGGAGGGCTAGAGATGTATTGATATGACAAACTGGCCGAGATTCTTGGAGAATCTAGTACTGGAGGGTTTTAAGGTCATTTACATTAAAACATCGTCTTATGTCTATCAGGTTGTGAACGATCTACAGGCAAACAAACAAATCTCAATAACTCGAAACCTGACCATTGTATTTACGTTAGCAGTAAAGAGTCAAGAGGCCATATGAAGCTGAACCTGTAACGTAGTGAGATCATCAAATCAAATCAAATTGTGTATCGAACTCTATTGCATCAATATTGATTCAAGCAACCTAGAACGACTCCTGTGCCGGCCGCAAGTCCAGCTCATGAACCCAAAGCGAACTGGGCTGCTGCGACAACCATAGATACGTCTGTCCCACATCCTCTGCCCTCATCTGCTTTCCTGTTCTCGTCTCTTCCGTGTCCTCATCGGTGATTCTTCCATTTGCGATAGCATGCACGCACTGAACGCCGTACTTGCTGTGCTCCTTTGCAATCGCCTGGGCCACCATTCTAGCCGATGCACGGCTGGCTCCGTAGGAAGCATAGCCTTCATTTGTTCTCATAGCACCCAGAGTACCCGTGAAGATGATGGTGCCCTTCTTGGCCCCGTTCGTATCAGCCAAGAGGGTCTGGCCGCCATTCTGCTCGTAGATGAGCTTCAGCGCCTCTTGAGCAAAGACAACAGCGCCTGTAGTGTAGGTCTGCATGCTTTCGTTGAAGGCCTCGGGTGTTTCTTCGAGGAATGGCTTTTTGCTGGCTTGCTTGACGTGGTAGATTGCTAGCTTGAGCTTGAGGTCCTTGAAATCAGGGTGTTTGGCGATATCCTGGAAGGTCTTGCGGAGGTTATCGGGCTGGGTGTCTGTAGGGAAAGCGTGAAGAATCCCTTTTGTCTCCTGGCGAAGAGAATCGCGGAGACTCTCGAGGTTATCGGCGTTACGGGCCAAGAGAGCCACTGCGAGGTTACCACCGTCGGGGCGGGCCAGCACGCGGGCGATACCCCGGCCGCTGGTGGGGCCGGCTCCGATAATGATTGCTAAGCCTGAGGGTGCCATTATTATGCTGTTCGAATAATCGTTGAGGTTTCTATGTCAGTAGGTCAAACCTTCGACTTTATATACATTGGTTGTCAGTACTCGTCTCGAAGACGTCATTCCGGTCCTTTAGTGATGACACCCTTGGCCGTTAAGTCCGATACGAAAAGGGCAGTGATCTTCACCTTTGAACGCGAATTGTCTTGTGTTTAAGCCATAATTTTAGGACGTGAATAATAATCGGGCCTTTTGAGGTAACCAGTCAGTACTACTCTAGGCATAACTAAAACGTAGCGATACCTCTCGATGGCGGTTTACGGTCGGGCTGTCCTTACGCGGCCCTAGAAAAGTCGACATCTGTCCCTGAAAGTGGATGATGGGATGCTTCAATAAAAGCCAATAGCGTGCAGTTCAAGCAGGAACTCATACATATACATTACTCAGCTTGTGAAGTTCAATATGGTCTTTAATATGGAGTAGGTAATGGAAAACCGGAAGCCTCTTCAACTTATGTGTATAAACAAAGATAAAAGCTGGACAGCTTGTGGAAATCCATCACAAGGTGAGTCTAGTCACTACATTACAGCCCTCCCCTAGATTTAAACCAAAAACAGAATATTGCTGAAACCCCGTGTAGCGTGGGGCCTTGTAAGTGTTTTAGGCCTCGGAAAGATGCGTTCAAGTCTCTCTGACACTGCACTGCCAAAAACCGTGGCGCTTTCATTTCCATTATGATACACCATCATGATATAATTTAACGGGTGGTGTATAGCTCTAAGAAGTAGATTTCTTGCTCTATTCTTAGTCTTGGCATTCCGTATTCTTTTCCCCATACATGATTTGCTTGCTAGTCAGGTCTCTTGTGTTGGAAGTTCGGCGGCGGATCCAGCAATGTAGTCGGATGTTCGATCACGATTTGCGGCGGTCATCTATCAAGCTATCTCGTGAAATTCAGTGTTCCTCAATGGAAATTGGCAGAGCCATCGCGAAGGCTTTGGTGTGTGAGCATATGAATTATTGACTCGAAGCGGAAATGTGATATCGGTGCTTGGGAGACGGATGCAGGTACAGTGTTTGAGTAAGTTTGCTGGAATACATTAACTACTAGAGCTCGTTTTACACCGTTGCTAATTATAAAAGAACTCCTCTGCCTTAACAATGCACCCAGTCCAGTGACTTCATCTAATACCTGCCGGGACAAGACTTTCTTCCAATTATTGGCTTTAGAATACGAACGTTACACACTCCACCGGTTTTTGACTGGTTTCGCTGAATCAAGGTCACCAGACTAGCTCGAAATGTCCTCTGTAGAGGAACCTCTCAATAGGCCTGCAATAAATCTTTATGCAAGGTATGCCTCTCCAGCAAGTGCCGCGGCTGTCATCACGGCTGAGATGGCTTCCCACGTAGCAATGACTCTCCAGGCAGGACCTTGAAGCCAAAAGATGCTCGCTGATATAAATCGTGCAAGCGTCAGAATAAAGAATGTGCGGTTTTCTTGGTACGCAGCAAGCATATAGTAGATGCCGATTCCGATGATAGCTACTGAAAAGCCATTGAGGGCGGGGAGAGCTGACTCATGAAGTTGTTTCGCAGCGAGAGCCTTGCGGGGTGAGATTAGGTTGCTGACTCCGTGGTTGAAGGCGCTGAGGCCAAAGATGAAGATTGTTATGGCTGCGATGGAAGGCATTTTCCGCACGATAGTTTTGAAGTAGTCAAGTCGCTGAATGGGCTGGATTGGTGCTAGGAAATATGATGGCAGTAAGCTCAACAACTGTTCAGCTCATGCAGTCAAGGGCGGTATGCAACGGCAGGTCGACATGTTGATGTTGTACAGAAGCAGGCCTTTACTAGGGCTTACATCAGAATATCACTCGCCAGTTACATAGTCATGAGAGTTGGCGTTTTCTGCTGGCCATGATTGATCGGATTATTCTCTGCTGGAATAATTCAAACCACTTGTGCTTCAATCACATATTTCGTAACTAGTGTGTGTGGCAGTTATGGGCTGGAATTTTGACCATTGTATTGATCTATCTATTCCATGTCGACATTTCACACTCAGTTCCAAACAAAGGGAATGTTTGTCAGAGGAGGCTGACAACCTCAATTGTTCCACGATAACTGTTCTTGAACGCCAAATTTGTCTAGACACTGGCAGCAGCCACCTTAGCGACCATACCGAGGATACCAGCAGCAGTGACCATCTTCTCGGACCTCTTGAAACCCTCCTCGAAAGGCACACGCTCTTGTTCTACTTTCATATTAGCTCCACGCCCAGAATGACTAAAATGCTCAACTTACCAAAGAGAGTCCTGACCCACTCGGTCTTCGCATTTCCGTCCTCTGTGTTTCCGAAAACAGACAGGTAAAGGGCAGTCTCAATGAGGCTGAACTGAACTTGGGCGGCGGGCAACGAAAACTCAGGGTTGACAGCAGCAGCAGCTTCAATGCGTTCCTTTCGCGCCTTGGCGGCAGTCGTGATAGAGATCGTGGACTCGGTAAAATGTGAGGCTGTTGACTCCCAAACGGTCTTGTTGAAGCTGATGTTGTCGCCAAAGTAGATATCGCTGCGGCTCAAGCTGCCATCGTGTTCGATAACTGGTCGAGTTAGACAAGTTTCCTATAGTCGTCATGCTAAAACTAACCGCCGTGCTTCTTGAGGTCATCGAGATTGAATGTGACGTTGTTTCCAGTGGTCAAAGCCTTGACACCAACAAGAGTCGTGGCAGCTGGGTCGAGGTTGACGGCATCGGTGAAAGCGACGATTAAATCGTCAAGGGAGATATTGAGGCCGTCGCGGGGGAGGTATCCATGGTTGGCAAGCGAGTTGACCATGGGGCAAGGACTTCGGCCTGTATCTGTTAGCTATCAACTGTGTTGATTGTGGTAGATGCACTCACGATCAGACGAGGCTGGGGCTTGCCATTCATTAGCAGCGCTCACAGCCAAAGCGGCAGAGGCGAAAAAAGCAACGTTGAAGAGCATGATGAATTTCCAGAATATCAAGGCACCTCAAAGACGCAATGTCTGGAGAACAGGTATTGAAAGACTCTTCATGACTTTTATCCACGTCGCTCCCTCAGCCCTTGCCCACAATCATTTCTCCGTCTTCATACTTAGCCCACTCATTTCAACTTGTTCAATGCCGAGGCACGGAGAACTACTAAAAAGAGATTCAACCGTTCTTTCAACCCTCACCTATTGGTGCGGAATCGCGGCCTTCCCGGCGCGATCCAGGGGGACTTACATGTCCCATAAATGAACCAATGATAGCGAATGTGATTACACTTAAAACGTCAAGTAATGTCCAAGGACGCTTGGTGTGGAGTCGTGCGGGTTCGCATAGTGAACCGCGCGTTCTTGGCCGCTGGAGCATGATCTGGTCTTTTCGGCCGTCATTCCTAAAAGTCGTAGTACCTTTTTTTTAACAAGGCTTTGTTTATCTAGGAGAGTAGTGCAGTGTGTTCTAGGGTAGGGATGAGGTCCTTCACAGAATTCTAAGCACCTAGTCATGAAATGACTATGAGATATATATATTGACTACTATCAATGCTCCAACATTAAATACCATCAATTCCAGCACACCTAATACCCGCTTATTCAGGGACCGGGCAAAGGTCATAGTTCGCATCGGCATTGTTTCCCCACCATGTAGGGAATGGGTGTCCAGGACCTCCAGCGCCAAAGACTGCAAACGAGAGAATAAACAGAACAGTGAGACTGGCACCGTCGAAAGCACCAGTCACCAAGTATGAATAGTCCCTGAATACTCGTGGGCGGTAGTTTCGGAGGTAGAATTGAACGAAGAAGCCTGAAAGCAGCTGGCTGAGGATGACGCAAGTTTGACTCTGGTTGTAGGGGATATAACCAGCGAACTGGATGAACTGAGCAAAGTTGACGTCTGCGACGTCAAAGTTCTTGATCTTGGGATAGAACTAGGCGGAGTTAGTAAGATATTGAGATCGAAGCTTTTCGGGAAGCTTACCCTGTAGAAGATTCGGTGAATGATAACCAGACTGGCGCCGACGAGCAAACCGAAAGGTACGAGCTCATATGTACCACCGATCTTGTATAAATAACCAGCCAAAGCCCATGATGTTGCGTTGGTATTATATGACTGCATGGTAGCACCGCTCCAAGAAGAGTTACCGTCTCCATCCCTGAGTAGGTCTCGGTTACTGCCAACAATGCTGATCATAACGGCGTAGTTGATGAAACCTCCAAGGATAGTTCCCCAAATTTGAGTGAGGAACATGACGCGGGGTGGAATCTTGACTGAATACGTGTGTTAGCTTAATGCTCGACGTAGAGGCGGGTAAACTTACGGTATTCGCCCATCTTGAGGTCACCAGACAGGTTGACAGCGTTTGAGATGACATTGTGTGACCAGGCTGCAAAGTACATGTTGCCAACCGGCTTGCCAGGTAGCATCAGACCAGCCAGCATCTTGGAGAGATTGTTGGTGGCAATTCCGTTTCCATAACGGGAGTAAAGCAGAGTGCTCTATTAAAACGATTAGTACGAACCCAAGCCTGACAGGGAATCGGGGGACTTACGACCGGCGCGATGACTGAACCCATAATGAGTGAAACTATGTATGCCCAGGGGGGAAGAGTGATGTTCTCTTTGATCACAACAACAAGACCAAGCACAAAGCTGCCCACGAGAATAGCAATGTACCACCACCATGGGGCTTCTTTGTAGTGCTTCGCCATATGTGCATGGTGGCGATCATCGTATCGGCCTTCCCTGGCGCTCTTGAAAGCCTTAACAACATCCTTACCCCAGAAGAGGATACAGTGAAGAATAAGGGCGCCAATCTATCAAACAGTTAGATGAGATCACTTATCTGACTGAAATCTGACTTACAGCAGCATTGGCCATGAACATGGCGTAGGCAAAGGTGCCGGTCAGTCTAGGAAGACCAAACTCCACTAGCCGGTCCTCATTGAGAACACCACCCTCAAAAACCTGAGCAATAGGATATCTGGTACCATTCTCCAATAAGAGTCGGGTGGACATGAAGGGGAGCGACTTGGCACCCCATCCATTGCCATAGTAGATACCAGCCATAACGATGTAGCAAACGAGGAATCCAACCGCCATGTGGGCTTGTAGGGGAAGAGGGAGGGAAGTGTTGAATGATGTGATCTATTCATGCTGTAAGTTTGGTGTGGATCAAATTCGAGGAATGCTAACTCACATATTGCCAGTCAAGAGAGATGCTAAAAAGACCAAGGCCTTCGTTGTTGGTAGCACCACCGAAGATACGTGTGAGGTGTCCAGCCTTCTCACCAGTTGCCTTCATGGCAGCCAGACACTTTGTTTACGGTTAGTAACGATACAACTATATAATCAAGGAAGACAGAATACTTACAGGGATGGAGACTGAGTTGAGCCAGGGAAAGATATAAGCAGGGAAGAACTCATAGAGTGACATACCACCAAAACTGTACCAGAAAACGCGAAGAGGCTTAGAATCCTTGACCTCCTGCCAGTGAAGTCCCTGAAGGGTCTTGACGGTTGGCAGGTTACTCCAGAAAACTGCATCGACGTGCCAGACAGCAACGGGGCGCATCACACCACAGAGACCATAGCCGAACAAGCCGATCGAAATGGTGCACAGGATAACGGTAGTTGCGCTCAGTGGCATATCGTAGAAGAGGTCCTGGGCGGCAAAGACCTGAATACTTTCAGCAGCATTGGAGGCGGAGGTGGCTGTGATGGCGCAGATAGCATGCTCCTTGAGACCCCATGGGCCCGGGTTGATGAACTTGATGGCCTTGAGCCAAAAAGGTAGCGATCCTGTGTTGCCCTTGGCTCTCCATCGTGCTTCAAACTTATCGCCACGAGGGAGACCGAAGGCCCAGGCGTTTCCGATGAAGTACGAGATGAGGACGATGAAGGTTCCCTGGATAGTAATCATGGTAGGTTTGAACTATAATTAATCGCATTAGTAGGTATCGGGTTATTCCAAGTGCTGTGATGACCAACAGTGTAGATCTGATACATGACAGCTTGAAAACAAGCGAGACCAGATGACAAGAGTATACTTCGGAACGTTAAAGCACTATCGTGGTCGTCTCTCATGGGAAGGAGGTGGCGAGAGGCGTCGGCGCCGGTCACGATGATGACATCTCTGCTATCCTGGTCGCTGTCATCGCTCTGGCTGTGTCCAGACACGTCGTGGACTTTGGAGTCGAGAGCGTCCTTGGGCATATCAAGACTCTTCTTCTCATCGATGTTGTCGGGGCTGGGAACGGGGAACACTGATGTCTCGAGGACATCGTCGGGGCCGTGAGGCCCCTTGGGTTCAACGCCTGTGGACGACATGCTCTGGCAGCGTTTCGATCCTCTGAGAAGGGATGAACAAGAGGAGAAGCTGTCGTGTAACAGTCTGTATGCAACTGTGTAATTTGCCTGGTGTGGTCGTCTACTGCTTCAGGTCATTTTAAGCATTGCGGAGCGACCTGTCTTTATCTTAACCGCATGGTCGTACTGATGGGACGTTGATACCATCGCCCCCGATAATGAGCCCATGTAACCGATCTCGATTCTAGAATGGGTATCGGCCTCTACAGCGATAAGACCTCGGCCGCTCGCAAGGGGGTTCCCATAACCCAAGGGTCCTTTTGCAATCGATGTTCTCTTCCTGGAAATTTGCCTCCCCGGAGTGGTTGATAGTTTGATAGATCCGGATGTTGGTTAACCGTCTTGTCGGTCCATAGTATGCCAAATCCTTGATCTCCTTCCCGTTCCGTACTAGCCGTATGCCAATTCTGTAACAAGGCGCGTCTGTATCGTGGAGTCGTTAGCTTTGGACTGTCACTCTAGTCCCTGAAACTAGGATCTCCTAGCTCTGCGTCGTCCAGCACATGCTCGTGTGTTTGATATGAGCTACCGACGCTAGAGATGGTCTGCGCGGGGGACCATTCCAGGGCTCATTTGCACTACTCACGAGAGGAACTTGTGTCGGCAGCACGAAGTGTTGGTTACATCGCCTGACATTGATTGGTTCCAAAGGTGTTTCTGCTGGGGTAACATTGATTGCGACATGCTATCTAACCGGGGGTCCTACGACAAAGGGTCTCGAATTGCGATAATCGGAAGGCCACTATTGGTTCGTATGTCAGACACTTTATGGCTCAGGGACTTTTTTTTTGGTGTTGGTAAAAAGCCTGGACTGACAATCTATATCGAGGTACTGTTTGCCCCGCACGTAAGCACCCAATTGATAAGCTTTAAATGGTGTTATGAATCCAGGGGTGGGATTACGGCAGAGCATCAGGAAACGCAAAAGAATGATTGAAGAAGAGTAAAACAAACACTCTCTTCGAAATAGAGCGACAAGTCATACTTACAGACATTGTAAAGCAGGTAACCACAGAAAGCTTGTGATATTTCTCAACTGCCATCATCCCGGCGCTACATTGTCGGGTTCAACCGATCTGAGTGGGGACTAACAAGGATTTCCTAGGTCCAAGAACTGGGGAATTATTGCCTCAAGATAGCGGCGAACTTATTCAACGCACGCACGTCACAAACAATCGTTCCTTTACTCTACGGGGGCTTTGATCATTCAGGATTTACAGCCGAGACTTGCAGAGCAGCGCCGACGACGGATTCAAGCTTATTATTGTCGATGCGGCCGCGAGGCGAAGTGATAGGCTCCATGCCCCATGCTCCATGCCCCATGCCTCATGCCTTGGAGTCCAGGGTTCCATTCTCGGAAGGCCATCTCTTCTTATCTGCGTCGTTTTGTTGCCGCTCTATCCGGAATGAACCACGTGATCCGCTTCCGCAATCAAAATTTGACGGTTTTGCGGGAACTTTTGCTAGATGCGACCTGTTCGTCAGCCATTATTAAAAAGGCGTCATCGCGAGAAGTTCGATTAACCAACAGCGCTGAATAAAAACAACATACGAGTGTCAACTTTCGATAAGTCTCGAACCAAGTTTACAAATAAATATTTGTTTATTGAAGCCCGAAGGTTCCTGGTCTATGGGCGGGACTTACTTGACTTAGCCCGGAGTGTATCTCCATACAATGAATGATAGAGCCTATCCAAGCGCTGCCAAGACGCCTGCCAAGCCGGCATTGATCGGTTCGCTGAGACGTCTTAGCTTCCCGTGTATCAATATCCCTGCCTAACAATGGCTCTACTCTCTAGTCTACTGGAGAGCGGATGTGGTTTTGCGGCTCAGCAACTCGGCCGATACAACACTTGGGTGGCCAAGACTGCAGTGAAGCTGGATTACGTCGAAAGGATCCCCGAAGCCATTTGCGATACCATCCAGCTGGGAGGCAAATAACCTAGCTCCGATAACAAATGAGCCAAGTATGCGAATCTTTCGTCAAAAGCATCCACAGTATGTGGAACCTTCACACGATGCGGCATCTTGGTTCTCCCATTATACTCCACGCGGTTCTAACGTATACTGATGTACACGATCAAATACGCCAACTGAGAAGACACTGCTTGCTCAACTAGGGACTCTAAACACATCCTGATGAGTGTTGTGGAGATGGTGATGGTCTACTGTCCGCCGATATCATCTCAACTCTGAGTGCTGTCGCTCGCCACTCGTAAAGCCTGCCACACCACAATGCACGTCTAACTACACCAATAGGTGGATAGAATTCGTAAAGATCTGCAATTGCAACGTTGTGTGAGCTCCATGGTTTGATTCCAGCATTGTTCTAGACTTGAGACATTGCATCTCGATCTACTTCTATAGTGCATGCATTGTCTTCGAAGAAACTGGTCGAAACATAGAACCAAAGATGTCAGACTGCTCATGCAGTCCACCCCTGGTCATACGTGCAGCTGTCACTGTAACTTGATTCACAACATAGCGTTACCAATGGCGCACAAATATTCTAACATGGCGTTGTTGAACCAGGGATATACGCAATATCTCCCATGTTATCCTATTGGATTGATATAGATCGCATACCTGACCTGTTCTCACCCCTAATCAGGAAGGTCGTTTAATTGCCATCTGATTTGTACCTACCATCCAAGACATTGTGCGGCAGAGTATTTGTACATGTGGCGAAGGATCTCGCTGTCCTGCAGTGGCATTAGGCTAAGTGCATCAGGAGCGTTTATGAAAGAGTTTTACAAAAGTTCAAATGAAGCACGCTGGCATGAACGTCTTTATCCTATCACAGTCCATTTAATTACAAACTGGTTGCCGATATGTTTGCAAACACTTGCCCCAGTCTATTAACAACCTCATCTGAGGAGGACCATGGTTACAACATGTGAGAGTTTGACCTCCAAGATAAAGGAAATCAAGTGAAACTCACAAATGTGGCAAGGTGATTACAGCTGTTCATGGTCCCTATTTCGGAAATTATCTGTACGGAGTCCTTAAGCCACAGCTTGTGTCATAAGAAGACTTTTCTGGCAGAGACCTTGACACGATGACACAATGATAGTACACTAGGTTTTGTTACACGTGAAGACCAACTAGACTAGTCATCTAGTATTGGCTGTGCTTTGGGTCCTTAACGAAGTGCTGGGCACTTGATGTTTGTGCATGGGAGCCGTTCTAACCATGGGAAAGTCAGGATGTGCACGTCAGTAGCTACGACTTCGATACCAGGCATACGCAGAAGCTTCATGAATGGGAAGTTAGTTGACCTGTACAGTGAAGCGGGTTCTTGATCTAGCTCCTCCAATGAAGTCGAACGCTCATCCTAGACCATATTTCCACTTTGTTCAGGACAAGCCATTGTAGGATCTTTCTGGCAAGATCTCCAACAGCGTTTTGTGATTTTCTGAACCACCTGCGACAAGTCATATATGATCAGGCTTAGAGTAGATTTCTCGTTGTGGTTGTGAACCACGACACTCTCTAATGTCAAGTTGCCAAGACTGTTCCAAGGGGGGATTCCTAACACAGAAAAACCAGTTTTACAATAGCAGGAACTTTACATCTTCTAGGCAGTTTTCACACAACTCCATCCATCATGTTTTACCGCTGGTCTTTGGGATTGACCAGAGTGGTAGATTGAGTGCACATGCTCTCGCGGCATCCAATGAATTTGCAAAACGCGTTCAAACATCTTATCGAGTTCTTCGAGCTTCTCACAATGTCCATAACGGATGATTATTTTGTGAGAACTGTTTTGAGGTATTCCGATATCCTTTGTCCCGAACAAGCATTTCTAAACGTTGGAAATATGAACTCTCAATTGTCACGAGAATGAAGAGAGATGACCCGAGTACCCTGAGGTTAGAGTAGACTCTAGACATGTGGAATTAATTGTCGAAAGCGGACGAGTGATAAGTGTGTAGTCGAAGGATTAATTGTTATTAGCTGCTGGTTTTCCATCATAGGTACACTGCAGTACTCTGTTCGAACGTCTTTCACCGAATATTAACTCCAGTATGGTCTGAGTTCACTTCTAAACATTAATACTGAGCTGGATATAAGAAAACGACGAAATTCGAAATGAGTCATGCGACTTATATAGAGCCCCCGGCTTTGTATAGGGTATGTCAGAGAGGACGACCGAGGTATCTGATGCGTCGTTCTGTCCTCCATGTGGTGTCCCCCATATTCATTTTTCTTATCTTGGTTTGGGATTATACTAAATCACTAATAAGAATGGTCGAGCAAGGCTAGATTGTTAGATAGGACCAAAAATCAACTCTCAAATTCGCTACTATGTAATATAGAATAGATATCCTCACCAAGTTCGGGACGTTGAGCCAAATCGTGGTGAAGCTCTAGGCTGTTTCTAAACCAACAGGAAATATAGGCGCAGTGTGCCTCGCATACGTGGACTAAATACATTGCAAATTGCGGCTGTACCAGACTTAAAATAACATTGCGGCAAAAAACCCCCGCGCAAATACAACGTCGCCCAGCCACCTTAGGACGTTTTAGGTGTCAACGGCAGCTAAACGTCCGGAAGCAAATCAGGCTCAGCCTTGGAGCGGGGTGCCAATCGGAGCTTTAGCCGCAAGAGGCTTGATCCTGCGAGGGAAAGCCTTTCATGCTCAGCCCTAATTTCCAGGGGAAAAGATGATTCCAGTTTCGTTCACTTCGTACGGATACCCAATGAACAAATCTTTTGCTGCGGGCTAAAGGCTCTTAGTGCTGACGTTGATCTGCTCTGCGGTCCAGATACATCCCATGGCATGGTCCGAGAGCAACAGGTTAAAGCTTGATGCAGGACACCGCTGTTTGTCCCGTGGCTGGGTGGTCTTGGCAATATGAAAGAAGTATTCGTCACGGTAGAGAGTCTTTGGCAAGTGAAGATTGAGTGTCCAACATGTTTCTTTCTGTCCGTACCTGAAAACAATTCACAAGCTTGAAACATTAGCCCAACCACGCATAATGCCACTGCCGTTGTCTACTGTTCTCCATCGTCTAATGACAACCTTGAAGCCTGTGATAAGCGCTAGTGCCTCAGAATTGTTAATTGGCTAAATCTAGCCAACCAGGAGCTTCGATGATTGACCCCTGCGCATCGATTTCTTCCAGTTTTAGGCCCATCACCTGTTCCGCACCAAATTCCCTGCAAATCTCCGCTCCATTGCTACAGAAATTATCAGCTAAAAGGCAAAGGATAGGCACCTCTCAAGTTGTCGTTGTTCGGTTTAATCCCTCGTTCTTCTTGTTTGGTCTTTTCCGTTGCAGCGACGTGATTGTTTCTTATCGCTTTAACCGTGTCTCTTGCGCTTCATGTATTATACTCCATGAGCTCAACTGTTTGCTAGCTTAGCAAGCAGACTCGCCAAGGCTAACGCTGAGGCGCTTGCTCTTGCCAATCGCGCTAATCACCATGTCTCGTTCGACCATCGCATCAACAATAGGCCTTGCCTGCCTTCTCGCAAATCCCGTTGCAGGTTTGGCTGGATGGTGGACGTGGTCACCCGATGCTCTCACGCCTCATTTCGCATACCAAGATCCCGGATCTGGAGATATTTTACATAGCTCCTGTAATAGCAATGGTTCAGCCGCCTTCTTGTCCGATAAGCCCAATAAATTTCCCATAAAAGTCCAGCCAAAGCCTGCGACGCCATTAGCTGTGACGGGTTGGTGGGACGACGATCTCAACACACCAATTGTGAGCATTCTGCGACTCAAACCTGATGGGCTTGGTATTGACATTGTAGGCTTCCATCTTTTACCAGGGTACCGACGACTCGATCGTGAATGCGTTCTTCACATGCGACAATAAGACGGGTAACTATAAGCTCGACCCCGAAGGTATCGACATTGTTTCCGACTTGGCGGGCGCACCCTCCGTACACGAAAAGACTGGACTGGCAGTCACAGAGCTGGGAGATTCGGGCGGGTACCGGCTTTATTATCACGACGAAGATGGGCTGGTGAATTTGATGGCATACGATGACGACACCGATTGGCGATACGATGGCCCAGTGTCGCTCAAGAAGACAGCTGGGAAGGCCATAGCTGCCCTGCAAATAAAGGGCACCAATGTTTCGGTGGCATATCCCTATGATAGCAATAACATTGCTGTTGCTCACTTCAATCAGGAGAATAAGAACAAATGGAGTTTGGGTAAGGATGGGCAAGATGGGCAAATGCTACACAGCCACTAACAAGCATCTCAGAATCATTCCCGACCCCCTTCGATAGCCCGGCGCCGACGAACAATACCGACCCTTCAGACGTACGACTCGATACTTCAGGAGACAGCTCGTTTACGTTGTCGTCCTTCGACAACGCTGCAGTCAACCTCGGTATTGCGGCTGGTGCAAAACAACAATTATCTATTCTATATATCGGCAAAGACGCCCAGCTACATGCTGTATCCAGCGATGGCGGCGCTTGGGAAGAGGAGGATAGCCCTGGAGCAAAGGAATGGCCCAAGGCAGATGATGAGTCAGGGCGCCTGGCTGTCGTCTCGCCCTTGGATTCTAGCGACATCTGGGTATACTACCTGAGCGGAGACAAGGTTCTTGAGCTGCACAGAGATGGGAGTGGTTCATGGGCCAAGGCCAAAACGCCATCTTCGACGACCAAGGATGACGATTCTAAATCGGATAACGGATCGGATGGAAGCGATGACTCGACGGGGACTGGCGGTAGCTCTAGTGCGAAAGAGAGCGAGAGTGCTGCTGCTTCCCCAGCGACAGGCATGACGATTGGAGCAAAGGCAGGTATTGGTGTTGGTGTCGGGGTCGGTGTGCTGGCCCTTTTGGCTGCTGTGTTCTTCTTCCTCCGCAAGAGGCGACAAACACCAGGTCCCGGCCAGCGCAAGGGTTCAGTGGGAGAACTCGGATCAGGGGCTAGTTATCGTGCTGTTGAATTGCCCACTGCGGTACATGAGCCGCAGGAGTTGTCAGCGACCCAGAACCAGAAGTATGAGTTGTTGGGCGACACTGGACATAGGGTATCGTAGCACGATAAGAGGTGAATTAAGAATAGCAATAAGAGGATTGTTTATTGTATTGTTAAAAGGACTTTACTCCATCTACGTACGTCATGCGAGCACATTCGTCAGTGTACTTGTCGTATGTACAGCCACTGCTTGACGCTGCGTCTACACCTGGGAACTGAGCTACAAAACCTACTGTGGCTAGCTACGTACAAATAACGGTAGGCCAAGCCTTGTATCACCAATGCCATGCCGGGAATGACAGCTGGCTAGAAAACAAACTCACGTCAAGATTTAACCACCAATGAACTCCTTGTCTTCATGTCACTAGCCCTTTCACCCTCAATCGCCAAAACGTCAGTCCCCTGTCGTCACGCGCTATTCCCACTGGAATTCCCAGTTTTCCCAGATAACCTTAACCTAAAATCCTGTTACGTGCACGTTTCAATCCACTTTTTGAAGGGACATTTGCTCCAGGATGCCACCATGGACCGTGATCATTGACGTAATGTTCCTGCAGGAACGCGTTTTAAAGTACAGCACGGCGCGTCACAATTTTTTCTAAACTCTTTCATCTTTCTACTATTCTCGTCATCAAGCACGAGAGAAAGCAAACATGTCAAGCAGCGTGTTGAGCACCTTTGTCGGCGCCATTCAGGCGTCGGCGTCTGTTCTGCTCACCATCTTCTATGGTGTCATTGCAGGCCAGACCAAGCTTCTCAGCGTTGAGACGGGCCGACAGATCTCAAAGATCTGCATCAAGATGTTCCTCCCCGCGCTGCTGGTCGTCAATCTCGGCACGCAGATAGAGGCATCTAACGCATCCCAGTACCTCATCATCCTTGGTAAGTCGTCAATTGCATATGCAAATTTCAGGGTCTGACGACGTATTGCTAGCATGGGCTCTGGTCTACAACCTCACTTCGATTGCCGTCGGATACGCCCTCACCAAGTTCCTGAACATGCCCAAGTGGTTCACACCGGCGATTACCTTCAACAACACCACGTCCTATCCCCTCCTCTTGATCCAGTCCCTCGGTTCAGCTGGTGTCCTATCCAACCTCGCAAAGTCCGACGATGACACGAGCGACGCTATCATCGACCGAGCCAAGTCTTTCTTCCTTGTCTGCTCCGTCATCTCCAACATGCTTACCTTTGGCCTTGGTGGAACCCTTCTTGGAGTCAGTGACGAGGACCCTGTCGATGCCATGGACCAAGACTTGCGCAACCGGGCGGGGCATAACGATACGCCTGATGAGAGTGGTGCTGATGAGGAGAACGGACAAGATGGCGGCGAATCTAACGAGCGCACATCCCTTCTACCGGGACCTCTCCCACGATACGCCAAGAAGGCTTCTCGCGGCACTGCTCAAGCTCAACATGCTGTTTGGGACAGACTCCATCCACGAATCCAGCATGGTCTGGCACTCACGACTCAATTCATCAGCCCCCCTTCCCTCGGCGCCACCCTTGGTATCATCCTCGCCTTTGTACCTCCTCTCAAGAAGGCCTTCTTCGCTGATAGCGAGGACGGCGGCATTTTCAACGCTTGGTTGACTGTCAGTCTCAAAAACATTGGAGAGCTCTTTGTTACCTTGCAGGTTATCGTCGTCGGTATCAAGCTTGCCCACAGTCTTCGACGTATGCGCCGTGGACATGACTCTGGCAATCTTCATTGGGCTCCTATGACTCTTGTTGTTCTGATCAGATTCCTGATCTGGCCAGTGTAAGTTAACTCTCCTCTTCGACATCTACAAGATGCAGCACTAACATTTGAGATTAGACTCAGCATTTTGTTCATCAGACTGCTCATCACGAAGACCGACATTCTAGGCCAGGACCGAGTCCTCTGGTTCACCATGATGTTGATGCCGGCAGGACCACCAGCAATGAAGCTGGTGGCCATGGCAGAGATGGACGACGCTGACGAAAACGACAAGATGTCGATTGCGCGAGTCCTCATGGTAAGACGTTTCCCACAATCAGTGACAGGCACTATCGCTAACTTGTTTGACAGACTTGCTACGCTGTCTCACCCTTGCTGTCATTCGCAGTCGTTGCCAGTCTCAACGCTTGCACATAAGACACTGATGTGTCAAGAAGAGCCGCAGGAGCGACCACCTTTCACTAAAGTATCTCTTTTGATCGACTTGATGTCGGCGCTGGGCGACGAAAACAGAGAAAGAACGAGAACATATAGTTTGCTCTGACGTCCGACTTTTCCCATAAGAGGAAACTGACACAAACGTCTTGCTATCGCATGAACAATGCTGTATAGATGCTGTCATTGACCTGCAGAACCCAAAGTACAAAATGCCATGGAGAGCGGCGTTGGCTTATATAAACGAAGCTGATCTGATGCCGTAAAATGATTTGAGTGTTTGTAGCAAATAAACACTCGTCCCTTAGCCCCATACATTGGCCACGGCCTAGGACAGCTTATACAGACTAGATAGCAACAAAGATAGTCTGATCTGATAACAAACTCTGGCAACTACTTTTCCTCCACCTCCCCTTCTTCCCGACCTTCCATAAGAGTGGCTATCGTGCCTCTCGTTGTCAACACCATGGCCTTATTGCGGTGAATACAGGTCGTCGTGAATCACTGTGCATCCAATCGTTGACTCCTAACAGAATACTGATAGCGTAATACTGGGCACACTTATTGAGTGTACATACTTCGTGATCCAATCGTCTCTGCTCACGTTTTGCGCAATGTTTATTCGTCTCCTATCGCAATATTGTAACCTGTCACCGTTGATCTTGTTGATATAGAGCCCAAGCGGCGAGGACGACAGCCGTTATGATGTTTCCAGCCACCTTGCTCACCCTATTGTCGTCCCCAATCTTCCATAGCAAAATTGCCACATGAGCCTTGTATAGGCTCATCAGACTGAGGAGGGTTGTAATTCCAGCGAGATTACTGTTCGCCTGGTTCAACACCAGTAGTATTCCGACCGACAGCTCCCAAAGACCAAGCATATAGATAGGCCCTGAGCTTGGACTGTTCTTCGAAGTTGGAGTATGCTGCAGACCGTTGAGCTCATATTCTGCTTGCGGATTGGTGAAGGCCATGATGCTCCGAGCGACGCAAGCAAGACCGAGGGTGTAGACCACAATTTCCGAGAAGCCCATCACGAAGTTCAACTATGATACGTGGAGGGCTGTGAGAGGAGCTGTGCGAACTGATGTTGATGCTTCGGTATTTTAACCGTTTTGCTCGTGACGTGGCCAGTATAATTTACGTCCAAAC
This sequence comes from Fusarium torulosum, assembly GCA_900312805.1. NCBI lineage: Eukaryota > Fungi > Ascomycota > Sordariomycetes > Hypocreales > Nectriaceae > Fusarium > Fusarium torulosum. Next base: position 91,991 of record ONZP01000550.1, read on the forward strand.
TCCCTGGATTATTACGTGAGACGTGCTGCGCCCCGCAATGTCACAGAATCGTCTAGGCGCCAAGATGTCAAATGGTATAAGTTCACGTCCATGTTGAGGTTATTCTCTTCTTGCTTGATGAGAGTATTCATCTCGCATCGAAAATCATAACTGTTTATATTATTATCTACACTCACTGTATCTAACAATGATCTGTCTCGAGGCTTCGAACACTCCTTTAGGTAATGGTATAACCGCCATCTACACGTAGATCTGATCCCGTCATGTAAGAAGAGGCATCAGACAAAAGAAAGGTAACGGGTCCCATGAGGTCCTGAGGCTGACCCATTCGTCCTTGGGGGATGAGAGACGTCCACGTCTTTCCAATATCGGGGTTATCGTTAAGGATCTTTTGCGTCCTACTTAATATCAGAACAGCGTTGGTGGAATTGATCAAGGTAACTCACATGGCAGTCAGCATATAGCCAGGAGAGATGCAGTTCACACGGATCCCGGCGTGGGCCCATTCCACTGCTAGGGAAGCAGCCAGATGGCGAACTGCTGCCTTAGCTGCATTGTATGGACTGATCACCATTGTCAGTCTACTACACCTCTGACGGCCGGGAGATAACTTACGCCTGCGGCTGTGGAATATTGACAATGACACCTGACATACTGCCGATAAGAACGATACTCCCTGGTGCCTGGCGTTCCATGAGGTGCTTGGCAACAGCGACAGCAAATAAATAGGTGCCGTCGACGTTAACACCCCAAAGCTTGCGCATACGCTCTATGGGATAGTCAATTGCGGCAAAATTCTCGGAGAATCCAGCCGATGTGACTAGCCCATCGATCGTCTTGTGCAAGTCGAGGATCTCAGCCATGCACTTAGTCACGGACTCCGGGTCAGATACATCTGCGTAGTGTGCTGTAACTTTCGGAATTCTGGTACTGGATTAGGAGATGTTTGAGCAAGTAAGAGTGCATCACTGACTTCTCGCTATTGGGGTTCTCCTTCTTAAATGCGTCTGTCAATTGACCGACCTGAGACTGCGCTTCATCCTCTGTAGTTTGTCAATACCAGCCGGGAAGCTCGAGAGTCATGTCTTACTGTTCAAATCGACAATTGCTAGGTCAGCGCCGGAAAAGACAATTCCTTGGCCCATAACCAGACCAAGGCCTCTGGCACCGCCGGTCATAATAATGGTCTTGCCTTCGAGTGACAGCGACGCCAAGGTAGGTTTAGAGAATTGCCCTCCTTGGCCAATCAGCGGTTTACTGGCAGGAAGTTCATGATGTTCTGGGTATTCGACGCGAACACCAGCGTCTGTGCGAGAGTAGGATCGCTTAGGTGGCACTCCGGCAGGCATATTGTAAGTTCAGCTGGTTCAAATAGAGTGATGAATTGATGGAGACGAGCGAACAATGGGATAATTGTTTATCTTTATTCACCGTTACCATCTTATGATGGGTTACGATTTTCGCACCTGGATTCTCACCCCACGCTAGGGTTGGTGCGAGACTCCAGAAACATGATATCTTTCTGCTGATCTCGCAACCAAAGCACCATCATACCACGGGATGTTGGTGAACTGCGAAGGGACACCGCGTTATGCAGGTCTCAGCTGATCAGCAAGGTGAGCTTGGTAGACGGGCGGTCAGCTCCACAAAGCAATAGGAAAGAATAGAAGAGCCTTAGTTCAACTAGGAATGATTATTTCATCCTCCGCGCGGCGGTCGTCCAAGGTAGGAAAGCCGGGTGTTGATGAATAGTGATACGAGCATGGATGTCCACGTGCCTGAGAACCCCCACCACCCATCACCCTGGATCAGATCATGTTGTTATCCGACAACGAGATTCTTAGTGGGTGTTGGTTGATTCAATTCCAGGGGTTCTGGGCACTTCTAAACCAGTGATCAGCTGGTGTCTAAATGTTCGTTTTGTGGGCATGATGTTGTTTTGTCTTTGACGGTAAACTTTGTTACATCACACGCAATATTTGCACGGTATATGCCATTCTAACGGTCGTATCGCAGCCCTTGTTTCCCAAAAGGTTGTATATGGATCTAAATAATCAATCAAAATCGAGCGCCGTAATAAGTTTGAAGTCTAGTTTGGCATACAGTTCTAGCAGAACTCAGTTATTTAACAAATCATATATACTAAAAAATATATATGAAGTTTCTTACAACAACTTTTTCTCAAGGTCATAAGATAATATAATTATTGGTATAAGAAAGGTCAATTTGATAACGCGTAATGAAGTGATATAACTGCTGTATGTCCCGGGCTCTCATCCAGACATTATCATTCGGCACTAAGCAGCTGCTCTTCTCTCCGCCTCTTTCTTCAGCTCTGCGTTGAAACCTTCAAAGCTCTTCCGAGTTTTCTTTCCCATGACCCAATTCGGTTTCCAAAGAAACGCGAGCAGACCACGCCATTTTTCACTTTGTATAAACGTCGTTCCTCCTGGAGTATTGGTGCTTGGTCTCCAACTAAACATGTGCTCGCCGAGGAGCAGCGGCTGCAGACCACCAGCCCACTCAAATGCATCAGGTTCATTCCTCTACGGTCAGGTTAGTCAGATATTGAGACATCTGCTAGATGTAACTTGCCAGTAGAGTTGCTGTGAACTTGAGGCCTTCAAGATCTATACTGAGTTTATCCTGAGGGAGCAAATCTTCAATCTTTTTAGACGAGACTGCTGGATCAATGGACCAGGTACTCCATTCTTTGAAACGTGGGAAGTCTTTGAACTAGCAGAGCGTTAGATATGTTATACGCCTTCTGAATTGCCTCACCAGTGACTTGACGATATCGACCGGGGCCTCAATCTCTGTTTCAACTATCAACGATGCTCGTTGACCCATGATGGATTGATGGTAATATTGATTGGAAAGGAAATTTTCAATCTCGGCCAAGTGCGGAGAAGCCTTATAGCTCTAAACACATGATCAAGTCGAACGTATTTATACCTAGCGAGCTATCTTCCGAAGGAACCGCGCCGCCAAACTGAAAGTGTCAGCCAGAGCAGTCCTCTAGATGTAAGCTGACATCCGTGTTTACCATTTTCCCGATGTAGTATTCATGACGTAGGAAGGGTTTTCTGACCACTTAGACATTAACCGCAAGACGGAAAAATCATTACAGTGGGCTTGAATATAAAATTATCAGATCTCGGAGAAATAGGCAAAACGTTTCACATCAGCCCCCACGAGGTACTCTTGTCAGTTCGATAACAGCTTACTCTGGCAAGGCGCCTTGTAGGAAGATGATACGACTAACAGCCTGGCGTAGAGCTTTGTTACATGACAATTTCTTTATCACCTTCCAGCCACCTGAGGTGTGGTGATGGGCAGAATATGCAGTTATTTAAGGGTGCCGGTTAAGACCTTGCAGATAGTTCCAACCGTTTTGAATCAGTCGTGTATAGCTGTGTGATCGAATTATGAACTACCTGATGAATATAGTGATGTTATTTATTTGTCTTTCTCAATTACTATCTCGAGCTCGGTATCTGCGGGCATCCCAAAACCCTAACCCTGGTGATTAACTTTCAGGTACTGCATGCGGGGTGAATGTCCGAGCTCGGCGACGGTCTCCCAAGGTCAGCGACCTCGCAGTATTAACAGCGACCCTCACTGACGCCTTATTCACATCACTTGATACAGGTGTCATACAGGCTGTATCGGTTTAAAGTCTATTGTGATCAACAGCGGTCAAGATTAGGAGTACAAAGAAGAAAGAGGGGTCGTGAGCTTATCTTACAACATTTTACGGTTACTTAAGAGCGTCATCTCCCAGTACCTGACAACAGACTGCATGCAGGAGATCAAAGGAGAAAACACTCATTCCGAACGGCAAAAATTACAATGGAATCCTCGGAGCTTACCCCGGAGCTATCTCAGCTCTTCCAAAAAATCGAGCGCAGCTTCAAAGATACCCATCTTGGTGACCAGCGCTGGTATATCCTCACCATTGCCTGCCTCGCGGCCAGTCCGGACCCAGAAGCATCTGCGGCGCTCTACAGATATCTGATCAGCCAAGACCCCTACCAGACGAGTGAATCACGCCAAGCCCTCGTGCGACGCCTCCGCGAGGCGCTCTTCAAGACGATCATCCTTATTGGGGTATGCAAACCCCTCGAGGCTATCATATCAATCAACAAGATCGAGAGACCCGAGGACTGCGACTTCAGTAGCAGTTCGCGAGAGGGCTGGCAAGCCGACGAGGCAAACCGCGAGAGGGGTATGGACTGGTTCAAGAAGATCTACACGCGAAACGCGGGGGATACGCTGGGCATGCTGGATGCGCATAAGGATTTCGCGTGGATCTCGAAGGAGATTACGTACGGGCTGTTTCTCTCGGATCGGCAAGTGTTGGACGATATTGACACGCAACTTGTTGTACTCCCGGCAATCATGAGTCAGAATCTACTGCGGGAAACGCACTGGCATATTCGAGGTACGCGACGTATTGGAGTGTCGAAGGAGGATGTCCAGGTCATTTGGGATTGTGCCAAGGAGATAGGCAAGTTCTTTGGGAACGAGCTGAACAGGCTGCCGACGGTGGATGATGTTGAGCCTGACGTGTAGATCTAAACGCATAATCGTGCTACGGTAATGGCACGGGGTGCTTCAATGGGAATCGCCTCACGATAGCTGCATTACAGAAATACGCCCAAGATGCTCATGTTATCAATCATCTACAACATCACTGTATACCAAACCAGAGAGTAACGGAGCTTGATGGTGTTTATGAACTATTTATGGGTCGATCGGGCGTCGCTGAAAGATGATATTCGTTGCTCTAGACGTGTCGCATCGTGTCGCTATTTGGAGGGTGCTCTCTCTATAGGCCATGGCACGAAAAGCGGGGTGGAATGGTACGGTTAGGGGCCTCTTGTATCATGGTAAGTGCATTAGACATTTCACAAAGAGTCGCAGGGTATCGAAGGTTGGCAATGACATTCGCTTGACGCCAACAGCCGCGAGGGTGGGTTGCTATTCCAAGTACGGTGAATGTCCAATTCACTCCAAGGCACGCGAAGGTAAGAGTCGGAGGAGAGATACACTTGGATGTGACGAATCTCAAAAGCGGTCGAGCAGGGAAATCGATCGGAGGTACGGATACACGGGCGCGCAGGAGGAAAGCATAGTAATTTGCTTGTGCTGCATGAGGAGCAATATCGCCAGTGTCTGGCTTGGCTACGATCGCATTCCTCCAGTGGAGGGCCGGAGCAAAAAGGTCCGAGTGACGGAAAAATATCATCCGATGCCGCCAATTCTGTCCACTGACTGAGCCAGCCAAATGGGCTACACTAACAATTTTTATGCATCCCCTACGGATACTAACCAGCTTCAGACTGTGCAGACCAGGGTGGTCTCGTCGCAAAGAGCAAAGAGTACTTTGAGCTTGTCGCTCTCGAATGTACCTTTCTCTTGCTCCGCTCCAATCTCCCAGCCACCACAATTTCTCGCATTCATCTCCACCACCAACCTCCCCACGTGAGAAGGCAGATGACAGACAGCCGCGGGCAGATATTGCTGGCTGGGGCTTGTGCAACTCAAACCAGTGCTTTCTTTTTGCGGTCGGAACATCCCAGCATGGAAGAGTGCTCCGAGCCGAATGCGCGCGATTGCTTACCGCGGGTTCGTATTCGTACAAGCCTTACGGATAACCGAAAGACTTACGTGAGCTGTCTAATTTATGTGATAGTTAATTTGGGCTAAATTCGGGCTGCCATCTGACCGTGTCGCGTTTCAATCATCCCCACGCGCACCACACGCGTCACATATCTTGATAAGATAACGAATGCCTTGCAAGTCAAGCTGAGGCATCCATCTACTAGCCACAAGCCACTCATGCCCTCACAGAATAGATTACAGAGAAGACTGTCCCAGGATGCTCAGTCAGGGGTTGTTGAATAGGAAGCATCCTATCTAGTGCCTGCACGATATATTCGGGCTCGAAATAGCTCCCCTGTCTCCCGTTCCGTCAGCCCCAACAACAGACGTCTCAACCTGGCCCTGGATGCCCAGCTCAGCGTTGAAGAGACTCTACTGACGACTTTCCGCCTCTTGTTCAGACCCATTGGGCTGGAGCGAAACGTCACCTTGTCCGGTGACGACCAAGTTCCACTGGGACAGATCTAGACGTTACTGCAATGTTAAGGGGAAAACATATTGCTAAATTCAATACAAGCCAGACGCTTCTCAATGTTGAGTGAGGTCGTCATTTCATTACCATCGAGAGGCAAATGTGGACAGGTAGAACACGAACGACTTTAAACCCTTGCTAGTACCATTGAACGAAGAATAAGGAATTGATAAAACCAAATATATTGAGCCAGTCGGTGAGGAACCCAACATGCTGCTAATGTTAACTCCCATCTTATCCCGGATGACACTCCATGCGTGTGGGTCGTGTTAAACGGGCTAGTTCAATCTATCAAGCTGCTAAATAGCTAGATAAACGTCATTCGCAATCTGGGTGTTAGAGAAGAGCGTTGAATAGATATAAGAGGTGCTTCTCGTTCTCTCAATTTTATACCTCTCCATGCTAAATGATACAGGACACTTCACTTCGACGTAACTCCCCATGGCTGATGAGGCTTCGCAACCGTTGGTGCTGCGCCGACAAACTCCAATTGTACAAGAACTACCACTTCATGCAAAGATGAAAAATGTAAGAGGATTCCATCATACCATGGGGAATGAAAGCAGCCTGATAATATAAATACCTTCCAAGTCTCAGCTCCCAAGCGGGCTCGTAGAAGACATACTGCGAGGAACCGGTCCAACCAGACAAAGAGCAGAACTAGACACCACCCCAAGAAGCCAGATAATGTGCCTTTGGAGAAGTGCCCCGAGATACCCAAGGCTGAGCCTGCACCTCAAGAATCATTGTCAAGTATAATGTTCGCGCAAGGATGCGAACTCATTCCTGGAATAGGACTGTCCATCCCTTTCGATGGTACTCGAACCATGGTGCTTCCGTTTGACACAATGCCTCCCAGCCTTCAGCATTTCGCCTTCAACGACCCTACGTTTCATCCGAAGGGCTTACAACAAGATCTCATGTGGCTCCCCACATCACAAGCTGCTATGACACTCCTAGTGATGTCGCTCACAACTATTTATGGCCCTGGATGGAGAACAGTCAACCGCCAGTCCAGTCGGCATATTTCTCAGGGATACCTACTCCTACCTACAGTTTCGAGGGTCAGGTCTGGGACATGGGCGATGAGACTCGGTTACTGAATCAGAATATGTTCTCTTGTGACCGAAACAACATATGAATATCACTTTGAAGTACTCATTGTCTCTCAGACATATGTGCTGGCACAACAAAACAGACCGCGTTCATAGGAAACGGATGAGTCTTACTCTGCGGGATAGGTCCAGAAACAAAATCGGATAGGTCCAAGCACAATTGAACAGCTGGAATAACAATAGTATAAGGAACATAATGGAGACGTTCTCTGATGAATAGCTAAAAGTTCTTCAAATCGTGATCTGTACAAGGCAAAATGCAACGCAAATGTCATGTTTGTGGTGTAATTGAATCACAACGGGCCCGACAGTGCTTTGTTCTCAATTAGTCAATGGATTTACAGCTTTTTACGAAGTCGAATCCCAAGGACTACCTTCCGCCGTGTCAGGATATCTAAATTGAATCTGTCTAGTACATAAGGATGTTCCATGTTGAACTCGTAGCTATTCAACTACACAGGTTCGTATGCTCAGTTTAATCCTAGATGTGCCGTCATCCAGCGACCAAGCAACAGTACAATTGTTTGTTAAGCTGAACATGCGCGGTGAACTATTATCTCATGGTAGAACTAACACACCCAAAGGACTATAAAACAGCTTGATGTCGCCCTAGTTCCAAACTTTTCTCCTATAAACCCAACTAAGCATCCTGTGGGAGACGCACTCTGATACTCACGACTCCGTATTTTACTACAGATCTTCCATTCAGGACATTTTCACCATGATGCAGACTAGCTCCACTCCCGAGGTAACAGCTCTGATCAAGAAGCACGGCACGACCGATGCCCTTTTCATCAAGAACCTCTCCTATTCCACCAATGTACCCCTCAAGGACATGTATGAAATTGATGTTGAGTCTATGAAGACTGGTCTTCGTTACATAGCCCAGGGCTTGAAGGACAACACAGGTCTCACTGAAGCAGAGTACACTGTGCTGACATTTTGGTCCAACCATCTTGCTGACGCCAAGGTGCCTTTTCTCACTGCTCATGCGCACACACTATCATCCAGTCGAAACGGTCCATTCTCCAAGCATGATCTGGATTTTATCCGTTTCGTGGCAAGCTCAACAAGGCTGAGGCGGTACGCACCAACAAGATGTTGGCTGACTTTGCTAGGGAGGAATCGAGGATGGAGACATCTTGAACCTGGCCTACGAAGCGTCCAAATCGAAAGAACAGGCTCGTCAATCTGAAGCTCTGGGGGAGATTGAGGAGGTTGAGGCTAAGGTGGCCCATTTTGCCATTGTCTCGTCTCAAGATGGAACTCTGGCGGCCATTGAGGCAACAATCGCCGCGCTTGAGTGCTTACGCAAGGACTTTACTTTTCGTTCAGCTTTCTTGGAGGAACCGCTCCAGCTTCTGCGCCAGAAGCGTGAGGCTTTGAAGAAGTAAGTTAGTTGATGCGTAAGAAGAACACGAAGATAGGAATTGATGCGCATAGCTAGACTGAACGCTTATTGAAGGGTTGAGTTTTGTAGCACAATGAAAATGCTGCATCGAGTACCGACGTGCAAATAGACAAGCATCCATAGTTAAGCAATTAAGTTTTATGCATATCATATTAAATAAGTCCGATTGTTCCATGTTTACAGTGACAAAACGTGCGTAGACCATGTAAAAACGTTTCAATGGTACAGTAATCCATGTTTCTGATAGTAGGACGTCACAGCCTGATGATAGTTTTCTTCTCATACTCCTACCAGCGGTATACGCGCGTGTAGCTTATAAAACCAAGGTGGGTAAAGTCGTTGGCGCCGTGCAGCTGCTGGCATCTGCGGTTGGCGAACTTGTACTGAAAATATATATTATGACTGCCACAGACAAGAATTTAAAAAACAATAATAGAGCAACTATTTAATAAACATTCCAAGCTCTGTAAGGTGGTGATTCTTGTTACATAGAAATCCTGTCAATTGAATTATATAACTCTGAGTATCTTTCGACTCTACATCTAAAATATGGTGTGTCACTGGTCAAATTGTTAGAGACTGTGAGCAGATCTTATCCGGACCACTTTCGGCTATGGGTTTCAAACACTAAAGCGCAAAAGGTACTTGTAGTCTTGTATGGGGGCCGAGCCGGAGGTACTTTGCACAATCGGCTGGTCCGCTCGAGGACCACTAAAAGAATTTAGTGCAAAAAAGGCGCACAACCTGTGCAAGCGTGTCATTCTTTGCTTATGCAGGGGGAAAAGTTTGAACAAGTCAACAAATCGCGCATAACTCTGGTGCAATTGTGCTGTGTCTAGACTCTCTCTGGAAGCAAATCGATGCTGTGCATGCTCACAATTCACAGCGCCTGCATTACAATATTGGAAGTGTGACTTTCTACTTGTTCTACATGGGTCTATAGCTGCAATTTTCTCTATTGAATGCCCGTCAATGCCTTTTTAGCAAATCCTATCCTTGTCTTTTCCGTATCAAACACCACAAAAGCTGCCTTGAGAGCAATGTCTCCCAAAATGTTCAAACCCGAGTTGCCACTCGATTGCAATCCTCCAAAACATAAACTGGGACCTGATTTAGCTCTCTTGACCTTCTTGCCCGGTTCAGTTGGCTTAGGGCCCTCCAAAGGTGCGAAATTCATGTATGAACCAGGTACTGTGATCCCTGTATCGCCAATGTTGAAAGTGAAATCTGGAAGTTTTGTGTCGCATGGAAAAGCATAGCCATCTGCTGTTTCGTCCACCTTGGCTCCCTCCACCTGGGCATAATAGGCCTTGTTGACCTGCTCAGGGAGCCAAATGAGTGAAGTGCCGGTGTCAGCGATGACTGTAACTGACATTTCGTTGATTTTGTCCTTTCCTACAGCAAATCCGGTTGAAGTGAACGTCCACATCCCATTGGAAGGATCCACAGGCGCGTACACAATGTCACCAATGTAAGCAGTCTTATTGATGAATCCGAAGCTGTATGTACCCGGTGCGTCATGCTGTAGGTCCGCTGTGAATAATCCAGCGCTGTGCTGAGTCTTCGCATTGTCGAAGAAAGTCTTTTGCTTCTTTGGTGTGACGGTATTGATGGAACTGAAACCCAGACCAAGTAGACCATCGACGTTCTTCTGCTGTGCAAAGGAATCATGTACCTTGTCAGCAATCTGTACAGCCTGAGTCTCTACTGCGAGACCACCAATCGAGACTGTGTCTTTAACTACATGGCCTGAGGCGCCGCTTCCGTCGCCGTATTCAATCAGCCATTTGGCCCCGCTCATGTTTTCGCAAGACTTCGACTTTGAGGACTCATAACGAGTTCGACTACCGCCAGCAGCAGCCGCTTTTGAGCCATAGACCCAAAGGTCTGATGACCCTGTGTCGAGGTCCATCTGGAACGTCCTTGGCGGGTTGCCGATTTGAACTGGCGTTAACCACTCTGCGTCATCGTCGATAGGTCTGTTGGTCGCAGTTCCGGTACTATCACGACGAGAAAGATCTGAGGCGGCTAGTGATTCCGGGAGGTCGATGTGGTATTTTCGATGAACTTTGATGAGTGCAGCGACACCGTCGCGCTTATGCCCGGGATTTCGGACTTGTTGGACTGAATTTTCATGTGTCGATAGTATAGCTGGACGACAGGCAACCAATGGGAAAGACGCGAGCCCGCTCGTGACAAGAGAAAGGATTCTCATTATAAAGGAATGTATGATAACAGAAAGAAACACGAAGAGAATGTGCTGAACCAAAGAAATGGAAAGAGCGGAGAGATGAGTGTGGTATTAACCTACGCTGGGCATGGGAAGATTAATAGATATACTCTCCGGTTCCAACAGCTTATAAGCTCAACACCCCCACATGTCAGGAACCGACTCCGGATCTACGTAAAATCTTGGCTTCAAAAACTAGTTTAGCACACGCGTCAACAACTCCTGAGCCGGTGTCCCTGACAAGGCCTGACTAGAAAGCCCCACGGCAATTGAGTTTGCAACCTCAACATTGGTTTCTAGCTTGAAACGTGGGTCGATCAACGGACAAAACCCCATTGCTGTGGCGGGTGAAAATCATGATGGTGGCCACAAATGAATCGTGATGTGGGTTTGCACGGTACGTCAGCAATCGGCATGGGAGTTGTGGAGGTTGACACGCGGCTCGTTATGATGGTTGTACGTTGTTGTTATATGAAGGTGATGTTAAAGGGTCGTCTGTACCTGGCTGGCTATCTATAAATCAGTTGGCAGTAGATACACTAAAGCCTACGTGTGCAATGTTTATTCAACAGTAACGATCCAATTCATGATGCTTGATTGAAACCATCCACATCAATGTAACGATCGATCTTTGGTGCAACTCCGCAGGCTGTAAAAAAATGTTTCAACTCCACTAAAGACGCTCTGAACGTTCCCTGCATTAGCGGCGCTGGAGCATGTGGGCGGCCTAGAATCACCTGGAAGTTTGCTGGACTGCGGTACCTCAGGCCCTAGCCTGCCTACAGTACCAAGAACCGCAACGATCGCCACATTCCGCTCTGTATTCAGAGAGGGAAACGAATCTTAGCCTGAGCTTTCTATCAAATTCGACGTTGTAATGACGATAAATCCAATGGGGTATGTGGTAACGACTTGCAATGAAAGATTACTTCCCGTGGTCTATCCACTTTACCTTGAATGTACCAGGGTATCATTGAGGAAAGATACTGGGTCGCCCCAACAAATTAAGCTCTGCTTCGGTGAGAATAATTTGAAGGGAGGTGGAATAAACAGCATGAAGTTCTGACGAGACGGAGAAGGTGAAATCTATCTCCGCTCAATGTCTAACGTCATCATTTGCAAACAGCATGGTTATTACCTTCGGAACAAACAGCTGGTCAATTAACTACACGATCTAAGAAATACAACATATCAAATACGTACAATGAATTCTTGGTTTAAAGAGGAAATAACTCGCCCAGCTTTCGACAACAAGCCCACGCCGTTAATTAGCTTCGGCCGACCATTTGCAGAAACATGTTCCAAACATATCAGGGACAGATTCGAAAGCTCACGAGTATACATCATAGCATCCCGTTCTCTCTCACAGAACACATCATCCCTCAACGACCTTGAATCAGCTCTTGGCGACCGCGTTGCAGGCATTCACATTGGCATCTCACCGCATACGCCACTCCCGGAAATTGTGGCCATACTCACGGAGGTGAAGTCTCTTAACATTGACTGCATGATGACTCTTGGCGCTGGGAGTATCACAGATGGAGCAAAGCTCATACGCTTTACACTGGCGAACAACGCTTTTACTGAAGAGGACATTTACACGCTCTGGGGCGGTAAATCGCGCAATCCCAACAAGCGCGAAACTCTACACAAACCAACAATTCCATTGATATGTATACCGACTTCACTGTCTGGGGGTGAATACCAGGCCATTACCGGAGCGACAGATGTAAAGACCAAAGCCAAGTACACCTTTGAGCCCGTTGTCGATCCCGATCTGGTAATACAAGACCCGCAGTTGACAACAACGACGCCGGAACGTGTCTGGCTCAGTACTGGCATCCGAGCAGTCGATCATTGTGTTGAGACCTTATGCTCGCTACAGAGTAATGAAGATGGTGATGCATGGGCAGCAAGGGGTCTCGAGAAGTTGATATCCGGTCTTTTACGATGCAAGCATGATCCTGGAGATCTGGACGCTCGCCATCTTTGTCAGACAGGTGTTATGGAAGCTATGCGCGCGGTATCCTCGGGTGTACCACTGGGTGCAAGTCACGCTATAGGACATCAACTGGGACCCTTGGGTGTCGGACACGGCGAGACGAGCTGTATCCTCCTGCCGGCAGTTTGCAAATTCAATGCCGGTAAGGGTGTCAACAACGATCGACAGGGACGCACAGTTGAGTTACTTCTCAAACAGCAAGCGGTCAAGTCTCTGCTACAGGTAAAGAGGGTGTTAGAGGATAAGCTCGATCTTGGTGATATTCTGGACTTGGTCATACGGGAGTTGGATATGCCGCGCACACTGAAGGATGTGGGAGTTACTACTGACCACTTACCGGGTCTTGCTGAGAACAGCTTGAACGATATCTGGATTAAAACAAATCCTTATACAATCACAACAAAGCAAGAGGTCTTGGAGGTTTTAGAACGGGTTAGTGGGGATACAAGTCACTTTGGACTGTGAGTGCCTTGGAGTCGGGGCTTACAGAGTGCATGCTTGAATCAGAAGGATTGAAGAGCTGGGTACATTCTGCTCGTGTGTTTCTGTTGTTGTCACGCTTTCCAGGGGTCATGAGCCGCACTGCAGGAGTCAGATGTCCAGTTCTTGTATCACAGGCTCCTCCTAGTAATCGGTCAATATTCTATGCATAGAGATTTCAGGACTAACATTGAAAGAATTGTCGCTGTCAAGTAGTTTTCTGCTACATTAATTCACTTATGCAGCCACTGTTAAGTAATTAGGCTAAAGTTTAACAATACAATGATTAATCCACGATATGTCTCAATACAGTGCTTAGCTCCTACATAGTTGAGACTTTACTTCAAGCACTATTCTACGGCAGCTTTTTATTAATCTACTGTCGAGCAAGAGCTCGCCAAGGTGTTTTGGTTTTTATTTTCGACACGATGTCTTCACCATAACATCAAAATCGCGTTAAGCGCCGGCCCTTCCCCGCACGCCATTTTGAGCGACTCGCGAAAAAAGAGCGAGATTAGGCACATGTCGGTAGTTTCGCAGGGGGAAGGTTGCCAATTCCGCTCGCCATTCGGTCAACTTTCGGCCGCTAACACAAGGCTACAACTGGCGAACCAGCAATAAATATACAACCAACCACAAGATAAAAGGAAGACATTCCCAATTACTATTTCACACCAAGCTGGTTCTATTAATAATTTCCTCAACTTGCTAGTATTAACAACTTTAACAGCCACAATGCCCGCTCCCAATACTGTCACTTTCTTTGGCGCCAGCACCGGCGTTGGCCTATCCGCACTCAAACACACTCTTGCCGCAGGCTACAACTGCATTGCCCTCTGTCGAAATGCAACAAAGCTCGAGGCTATTGTTTCCCCAGAAGCACACACAAATCTACGAATTATTGAAGGCAATGCACATGATATCAAGGCTGTGACTTCTTGCCTCAGAAAGGCTGATGGCTCACTCGTTGATGAGATCGTCTCAACAATTGGCGGCAAACCCATCATTCACAAGTTGACAATCGATGACCCCAACTGTTGTAGGGTGGGAATGGCTGTTCTTCTCGACGCACTCGTTCAGCTCCGAAGTCAAGGCGCGACTGGAAAGCCTCGCATCACCGTGTTCAGCACCACTGGCATGTCCGACTTTGGTCGCGATTATCCCATGCTGCTCTACCCGATTTACGCAATTGCTCTCAAGGTTCCTCATGAGGACAAGAAGATCATGGAGACCACGTTGGTGGACAGTGGTGAGGACTTTACTGTTGTGCGTGCCAGTCTGTTGGTGGATGGTGAGACAGAGAGCCCTATTCGTGTAGGCGTTGAGGATCCCAAGGCAGGGCGCGAGTCACTAGAAATTGGATACACTATTTCGAGAGAGGATGGTGGGAAATGGCTGACAGATAATTTATTGGTCGGGAGGAAGCCTGAGTATCACAACAGAATTGTCTCAATCACTTGGTAGATATGGATTTACGGCGATGATCAGAATCGCTTTGAATGGGGCTAATTGGCAATGCTTGGTAATAATGGGATACACGACGGGATATATTTATTTATTTTTAGATCAACATGTTTCCAATTTCGAAACGCATAATAGTCTACAAATTTGTCACCAGCTCTTTTTCTGTTATGCTTGTAATTCTCCTTGTCTTTGGTTATGAATTCTTTCACCACTTGAACAACATGATTTGTGCAGCGCTGACCACAGACCCCATCAAAAATACAATTCGATGTAGCTCAGCAAGCTGCCAAAGATGAAAGACTATGCGAATTGTGAGTTACCCTGTATCACTTTAAATGGAAGATCACAGAAATGTGGAGCGCACGTCAGCGGTAATTTTAGGGGTCAGACGAACAAACAACCATCTCCTCACTGTTAACTTGCGGTAACGCAGGTACGCCGGTCGGAGAATGGCCAAAGCTGAGATAAGTGCCACAAAACATCTGGTAAGAGTGTCTTAATACAAAAGACTAAAATTAATGTTTCGAAAAGCACTGTGCACATTTTCGAGTCTTTAGGTCCGCAAAAAATGTAGTAAATTGGTGTACAGATTAGAGATTTATGTCACGCGCGATAAGATTAGATAGAATCTGTCATAAGCCGCATCATCAGTGATAGCTCTCCTCACACTATGCAAAGAATCGCACCCATTGATTGGAAAGACCCAAACAACCGGAATGTTACCAAAATCACCTTGGTCGGTGACTCAGTGATACGATTATGAGAAATTCCTTGCCATAACTGACCTAGTTATGCAGATGGCGCCCTCATCCCCCTCTTCCTCCACCTTGGATTCTTTCGCGTCGGTCTCGGCTTTGCCGCCCGAGAAAAACGCGAGGGGCACCTCCGCAGCCAAGATCCGCAGTTGCGTGGTCTGCCGCAGCCGCAAAGTTCGTTGCGACAAACTCTCGCCATGTTCAAACTGCCGTAGGGCTAATATTCCCTGCTTGGTGCCGTCTAATGACCGACCCCCGAGATGGGCACGGCGTTTGGAACGCATTGCCAACGACGGGCAGGGTGGTACAGGTGAAGGTGCTGACAAACTTGGAAATGATCAAGTGATGGACAGGCTACGCACAC
Source organism: Fusarium torulosum (assembly GCA_900312805.1). Classification (NCBI taxonomy): domain Eukaryota; kingdom Fungi; phylum Ascomycota; class Sordariomycetes; order Hypocreales; family Nectriaceae; genus Fusarium; species Fusarium torulosum. Next base: position 107,951 of record ONZP01000550.1, read on the forward strand.
TTGAGGGTTTAGTCAAAGAGCTCAGTGGGCAGTTGGAGGTAGCTAATGCTGCTGCAAGCCGGGGGGGCTCTTCTGATGCCGCATCGCCTCCGGATACTACTAGGGATGCAGCCAGCCCTTCCTCGACATCAACTACTTCGGATGTGCAAAAGCATTTTGGTAGAATGGTGCTGAAGGACACAAATCAAGGGAGGTATATTGCCAGTGGGTTCTGGTCTCGTATCAGCGACGAGGTAGGTAGACCTATCGCTCACCTATGACTGTACATTCCCTTAACTGTTTATAGCTCGATGGACTGAAGATGGATACTCGTACGCTGGCGGACGATGATATATCATCCGAAGACGAAGATTTGCCGGCAAATACTCCCTCGACGCAAGAACTTCACCGAGACCCTTTGGAACGGCACGCATTTTTGTTTCAACATGATCATATCTCTTCATCGTCCAGCGGGCAAAACTTTGACCCGTTGCCATCACAAATACCATTCTTGTTGGATGTCTTTCAGGAGAACATAAACTTGGTCATGCATATTGTTCACATGCCCGGCCTCAGGAAGCTCATTCGGCCAACACGTGGTGCTTCCACTGCCATTTCTTTAAAGAATCAGGCTTTGCTGTTTTCGATTTACTACGCAGCAATAACCTCAATGGACGATGAAGATGTGTTGCTCAATTTCGGGGCTACAAGAACAGATCTCAACCTCAAGTTTCGACGTGGCCTCGAGCAGGCTTTGGCACGGGCTGATTTCCTCAACAATCCCGACATTATTCTTGTCCAAGCCTTGGTTATTTTTCTTGCCCTTGCCCGCCGACATGATAGTCCTGTCTACGTATGGATGATGACGGGTCTTCTGATTCGTATGGCCCACGCTGTTGGTCTTCATCGGGATGGCTCGCGGTTTGAGCATCTATCGCCGTTTGAGGTGGAACAAAGGCGCCGTCTTTGGTGGACAATTATCACTGTCGATATTCGTGCGTCTGAAGACCAAGGAACTGAGTTCACAATAACGCAAGACAGCTTCGACACTAAATTTCCACTGAATATCAACATTTCCGACCTAGAGCCAGGTACAAAAGAGACACCTACGGAGCGTGATGGTGTCACCGATCTGAGCTTTGCGCTCGCCATGTGCGAGTTAGCCAGCGTATCAAGACAGCTGATGGCTTCGGGCATCCATACGGGCGGGCCGACTCTCGATGAACAGACTCGATTGATTGAAAGCCTACAAGAGAAACTGAAGAATGGCTATTTTCGATATTCAGTCGAGCCTGATGACATTGTCAATTGGGTTGGTGTTGTGTGTACACGTTTAGTTCTATCCAAGTTGACCCTCTTGGTTTATCTACCCTCCCTTTTCGCCTCTCCCAACGAGCGCTTTTCCGACGAAGTCAGAGACAAATTACTCGTGGCTGCTATCGAAGTAGCAGAACACAACCACGCTCTCAACTCTGAGACGAAGTGCCGCCAATGGCGATGGATCTACCAGACTTATACACATTGGTATGCCATTGTCTGGCTGTTGATTGAGATTTCTCGACGAGACTGGTCATCTACCATTGAGCGTGCATGGATCGCTTTGCATAGCATTTGGCTGATCCCATCGCAGCATAATATGGCCAAGAATGTTCGCATGTGGGTTCCGCTGCGCAGGTTGATGGCCAGAGGGAGGTGCCATCGTGAAGCCCAACTGGCACGAATACGTAACGATGCAACATTGACTCAAAGACTAGAAGACGTTGATCGTTATCTCCCCATACCTATTAGTCCAGAATCATCTCTAGACACCCAGACACATGAGCGGTTTCTTGAGCATTGGCGTAGTCTTGTGTGGAAAGCTGGAAATACCCCCTTTGGGTCCTCGCTGTCACAACTCAGTGGTGTAGAAACTATACAGTCCGGAAAAACCGCTACAGATGCTCCTGTGGGTTGTCAGGCAGTGATTTGCACAGATACTTCAGTTGAAAGCACTCCTTACCAAGATGGTCCCTACCTGATTGGGGCCACCAGTAAACAGTTGATCGAAGACCCAAATACGTACCCGCAGTGTTGGGAAGATGGTCATGTCATGGGAACGGGCCCGGTGCCTTGGCTTTGGACAGACCTGGATCAAGGGAATACCGCATCAGAAGACATAGGGACCAACATGGATATAGATACTGGCATCGACTGGAATACATGGTTACAGTCGGCGTCAGAAATGGAGCTGAATGGAGGGAAGACAAGCTTATCCTGAGATGCTGTCTCGGAAGTTCTAAAGTGGTATTGCTGAGCGGCTGAGAGTCTACTGGAGGTGACTGTTGTAGGTAGCGGGTAACATTTTTACGAAGGATCGCAAGCGATGATATCATTAGACTCCATCGTATGCCAATCTAGTGGAGAGTTTCTTCTCATTCGTATCGAGCCTGGTAGCACCTTTAAAAAGGAGATCCAGCTGTCCCAATAAAACCTACAGAAATATCAATATTAGAGGTCCCCGTACAGACCAAAGAGCGATAACAGCTTAAATCTAACAAGATGACCCAACCATATCAGCCACCATAACTCTATTTCCAAAGGGCATATAAAGCCTTTACCTGCTGGGGCTACGAGACCTTCCCCAGTGAGATGATAGATAAAAGGCAATCAATAGCAATCCAACATTAATGCAACCAAGGTTTGTTCTTATCATAACCAATAATTGACAAGCGTTGGTTGAGGTTAGCTGTTGACTGTACTGAGTGTAAGTGTTAGCACATATAAAAGATCTTTTTGTACTATGATGAATCACGATGAAGGGTGGATTGTCACTCAGTAGCTTCAACACATGTTTAAGCATAAGCAGCGTGGTAGTATTGAGTAAAAGTTCTCGTCTGCATTACAGTGACATAGCATCTGAGATATAAATATGTGTTAAGGAGAGCATAGGAAAGAAAAGAGAAGAGAGCCAACAAGAACTGTGGGGGTAAAATCCACTCATAAATCCATAAAGTAAAAAGAGGTTCCGTCATCCATAGGCTTAGGCAGAAAGGAATGAAGAATACCTCGCATAATGATAGCAAGTGTATCAGCGTTGTAGATTCGTACTAGTAAGTGGAGGCTGGCCTTATCATCCATACTAGGGGCCAATTGTACTCCTTATTTTCGAAAAGAATGTGTGAAGGCCCCTCAGGTATCACCCATAAAAGCGTTTTGGCTATCGTTTTGTACTTATGCCCGGTCAGGGCCGCCAGCCTTGGGCTTGGGCTGCTAATAGTTAGACTTGGGCTGCTCATAGTGAGGCTTTGGCTCCTCGTAGTGAGGCTTGGGCTTGGGTTCATAGTGAGGC
>ONZP01000551.1:0-14609 GCA_900312805.1 Fusarium torulosum
GAACTCAAGACTTGGTCTTGTTTACCAGTTTCCTCCCTCAAATACGGCGTTTCCTTCCGCCGTCGCAAGAAGTCTATTGCCCGAAGAAACGCCTGCATTGCCCAAAATGTCTACTGCACCTGTGCCTACAGCTCAGGACCAGGATCTCTTTACAGACGTCGTCAGCAAGCATTGCAACGAGATCTTAAATTTCCTTATTTTGTTTTATCTCTCAATTCAAGATATCCTTGCAGTATTAAATGCACCTCATGCTGTGGCCAATGCCCTAGCTGGTCTGCTTCTATAGCTGCTTACTGCAAACCATAGCTCTTGCGAGTTTTGCAAGGAGATATGCTCGACCTTCTGAGTATTTAGAGTTGTACACACAATCTTGGTTTATATATCTTGCTGCATTTCTTTTCTTATCGCTATACATTACACGATTGCTCGGTCGCAGGACTTGTTCTCCTTGTCCCAGTCTGAGCCGGAGATGGCAGCTGAGCTGTGATGGCATCCCGGAAGCATTGCATCAGCTCTGCAGTTGAATGGTAATTCTCAAGGTCACTTCGGAGGGGGAGGAAACTGTTGGAGCAGCTATAATGCATTCCTTGGAGCAATGCTTTCTTAAGCAGCGTGATGGAATTGTTTGCTAGATGGACATCACAGGAAGCATATCATAGAGACGTTATTAGTATTAGAAGAGGTTGATTGTCAAATTCATAGCTAAGCTCGGGTAGGTTAATCAAAGCATAGAAAAGGATTTATAGCCCTAACAGAGGCTTGTTTGAAATGTTGTTTGGTTTTCAAAATGCTAGTATGTTGCCTGAACGAAGTGTTGGAGACAAAAGCTTGTGGAGTATGCGGTGACGCCAAAGACACGTGGTTTACCATTTCGTTCTCGTCAAATAACTCGTGAGCCTAGATGGCCTTGCCCAGGCAGTCCAAATCGGTTTGGCGCGATAATGACTTCTGCGTTGTGGTCGATAAGGACGTTTAATCGCTTGGCCGTTCTCATCGTATAGCAAGAAAGATATCTTGTTTGAATGACTTAAACGCTCGGAAATATTGTATTCGGGCCCGGTGCAAGTCTTGCTGGAGTGTGGTAAGCTGCAGTTTAAATGTGACCTTGGCTTTTATGGCTTTGCATGACGTGGTTGCTACAGCCATTCGAGTGACAGCCAAACCAACATGCCCGATTTGAAGATACCGATGCTGTTTGGCCAATCACGACACCCACAATTGAGATGTGGTATCCTAAAGCGTCATCCTGTAAGATACGAAATCATTAACTTCAAGTTTAACCTACCGTCTAGTTCCATCGACAATTAGGCACCCGTACAGTCTCATGCCAAGGCCGCAAGCCGCATACGCAAGACGTTCCCCGAGATTGGGGCCCTGTTCTTGCATGAGTTATTTGAATCCGAATCTAGACCTTCCACAGCAACGGACCTTGGTGCGAGTCTCGTGTGCCGCACCAGCCATTAATACCGAGACCATGCTCTGCCGCCACAGCACGAGTGCCCAGCGGGATATTGGCGTTGAGGAGGGACTAGATTGGCAATGCGAAATCTGATTCGCTGAGAAATCCCAAACCGACTTCATTTTCCATTTCTTAACATTTTCTCCGCAGCTGCGCCATAAAGCTCCAGAGCCTTGATCTATTATATGAAAGCAATTGTTCAGGTCAGTGCTACCCGAACAAGGCAGCAGATGAAGTTACTGACGGCCCTAGACGATCCGACACATAAATAGAAGAGAAAAGAGATTCTTCGCCTGACTTGGGGGTCTACTACTGTTCTGCGCATTCGACTGCAACATTGACTGCAACTGCAACACAAGAACGCGCGAATAAGAGACGCACGAGGAGGCATGTCCAAGACGTTAATCTGAGTATCGGACTCCATTGCTTCAGAGCATTTTGACGACTTTCTCAGCCCCATCGACCGGGTTGTGTCCGCTCCATTTCTCCCAGACGCAGACCACCATCTCTGGAACGACCTCCAGTGGATTGACGAGTCAGAATTGCTGGGGGGGCTCGAGATCGAGAGTACATCTTGTTTTGCACCATGTGCTCAACACGTTGGTAGCAGATGGGTCCGTTAAATACATACGTACATTGGTAGTGAGAAGGCTGTCGCTGATATTCTTTGGTTTAACGGCAACATTGCTAGCGGAGGTAATTTGACGTAGCGATAACCTTGGCAAACTCGAGGGCTGTCATTAAAGGTAGGTTAAGCTCGGGGAAGCGTGTCGATCTCGATTGATCTGACCGCAGTGGATGTGAATTGTCCCAAAGAGTCTGGTCTAGCTGCTTGTGAATGGGAATGCGCGCCGTTGTGCCGGAGTAAAGGAGCGGCTTTTCCGCCTAAAATGAAAAAAAGGTTAGTTAAAACGTTAGCTGGCTGGAAAGAATCGGTAGGGCTAACCAACGACCATGAACTGATCAATCCTTCGTGCAAGCTGGCGTGTGCCATCTTAACCCCAGAGAAGCAATATAGGTAACCCACAAGCCGATGCAGGTGGTCGGCGTAGCGTTGCAGTACACCACGCTATTCGAGGAATTATTCTTGCGGTTGACAGGGTTCCCCTCAACCCCAGAATCAGGAGCTTTGACCTATGATTAAAAGCTGGGCCGTTTAGTTTGATCATCAACTTTAGCCGCCATCAAAGTGCACCCTACAATGTTTGATCGAGCCGCGATTATCACCCAAAAATGGTCTAGAACGACAGTTCTTAGCTGTGGCCTGAGGGGAAATTTGCAAAATCCGTTTGGCCACATGAGCGAGCTGACATGGTCTTCTATGCCATGTGAGGAAGGTCATGTTGTTTTGCGGAAATCGCCATGATGAGAAAGGGAGTGAGTGTGTGGCTGATCCCACCAACGTAGTGGTGTCGGCTCCAATCGTTCAGCACATCCGCGTATTCGGGGACTCTGCCATGTTACCCTACCTCGCCAAGGACTTGGAGCATAAGTTACATTGGAATGTCACTCAAGAGCCTTGATATAAATATCACTGCTGTCAAGCCGACCCACCGATGCTCCCAGTTGCACTTCAGCATTCTTGCTCTAATATCCAACCAACAGCAAGAAAAGAGATGCCAATATGCCTATCCAGGCGCGACGAGAGTCTTTCGAGCGTCACAACATCTATCAAGATGTCCAAGCTGATGCGCAAAAGTCGGGCGTCGCCGTCGAAGAGGTTGTCACGGCTCGAATTACAGATGACCACTTGATCGCCAAATCGCGGGAGGCTTTGAACTTGAAGTCTAGAGCTGGATTCCGCATCTTCTTGTACATGATGGTCATGGGCGCAAATCAGGCCGCGTAAGTTTGTAATGCTTCCTTTCGTGACAGCAAACTGACTGCTGAGATCTGCAGCTACGGTATCGATTGGGGTGTTATCAGCAGTATCAACTCCAACCTTCATTGGCATGAATACTTTGGCTTCGAAAACAGTGGCTCGACACTCGGTGTTATCAATGCTCTCATGACCATTGGTAACTTCTGCGGTGCTCCGTTCCTTTGTTACGCAGATAAGATCGGTCGACGAAGCGTCAACTTTATTGGTTGTTTCCTCACTATCGTCGCAGCTCTTATTCAGTGCTTCTCGCCAAATGTCAGGTTGTTCATGTTTGGTCGTTTTGTCTTGGGTTTTGGAACTGCCCTTTGTACCAGCTCTCAGTACATCGCCGAGATCGCACCTCCTCATATCCGTGGGCAGTAAGTATATTTACATCTTATCTTCAGGCGTTAGATTAACTAGTTTACAGCATCGTTGGTATCTTTGGTGCCTTCTTCCAGGTTGGTTCCTTAGCCGTCGTTGGTATCATGATGGGCTTTACACACTGGGAAAGCAACTGGAGCTGGCGGGTGGCCTTCCTCATCCAGGCCATCTTTCCTCTCTTCGTCTGCGTCACCATCTACTTGCTTTGCCCTGAGTCTCCTCGTTACATGGTCATGAAGGGCCAGAGGGAAAAGGCTCGACTTACAATTTCTCAATACTTTACCTCCTCCGAGGATGTCAACCATCCGTTTGTGGATGTCATGATGTCTCAGATCGATGAGTCCATTGAGAATTCGGCAGTTGGCTTCCGTGCCACTTGGGACTTTCGCGTCTTTTTTACCAAGGCTGTGTGGTTCCGCACATTCATCCTTCTTCTCTACTCAATCTTTCAGCAGTGGAACGGTAAGAGCTTCATTTTGTTCTTGGCGTCTGGAACTCTCACTAATGCATTTCAGGTGGCGGTATCATTGGTCTCTACTTGGATCCGGCACTTCAAACCATCGGTATTACTAAGAAGCTCGACGTTTTGGGTATCAATTTGGGACTGACCGCCACATACTTCGTTTTTACTCTCTTTGGTGCCTACCTTGTTGAGTACTTCCGCCGACGAACCTTGATCTTTGTGGGTTTGATCTGCATTATTATCGCCCAGACAGCCGTCACCATCACCAGTTGGCGCGTCGAGGTGCAACAAGATACATATCTCTCCTACCTTACGGTCTTGTGGATCTTCTGCTTCCAAGTTTGCAGTGCCTCCTTCATTGCGACTATGCACAATTTGTACCCTGTTGAACTGCTGTCCCTGCCTCTACGAGCAAAGGGTATGGCGTTGTACACCATGTTCCAGGTATGTCTCCAAGTATGCCGTCACTGTTTTCTTACTAATGAGTTGCAGGGTGCTGCTGGTGTTGTCCACAACTACGGAATTTCTGTCGGAATCAGCTCAGTCGGCTACAAGATCTGGGCCGTCTATATCTGCTACAACTTTATCCAACTCATCATCGCCTACTTCATCTTCCCCGAGACTGGAAAGCTCAACCTTGAGGAAATTGATCATATCTTTGAAACCAAGAACACAAACCCTATTAAGCTGAGTGTCAAGATTGCAGATGCCAAGTGGGCCTCGATCAAGGAGGACAAGGTGCGCGCTCGCAACGGGACACTTGTGACTCAAGTTTAATCATGAGCACTTTAGTGCGGAGAAGATCGGACCATATATTAGTTTGAGCTATAATGAGATGATGAATGCTATGAAATTTGAGATTCGCATTTTTTAAGCTGCGAATCTTTACTAGAGGGTTGTTAACCGCACCTTGTCATTTATCACACTCCTCGTTCTTATAGACAACTCGTATACCAGTAACTCAAAAATGGTTCCAGCCAGTGCTTCATATGCTACTTAATATGTGTAGTTCTCTGCTTTTTGGCCTTTCGAACTTCTAGTAACTCCAATCGCCTGCTTTTCTTGTTTCTGGTTTCTTCCTGAGAACCATTTTTGGCGATCAAGACTGCAGCATCCCAGTAAAAGCTCATTACAAAGACATCAGCCTTACTCGGGTCACTTGAGCATCGACTAAGGATCAGCTAGTTCGTGGTGCTGGGTCTAATAGATAATCCTAGTCAATGCGGGGTTTGGGGATAATCTGGGGTTGAACGGGTAAATGGACACACGGCCCGACATGCGAATAATCACTGACGATCATTCGTGCGTAAAGTAGGACGAACCTCGGCCATGGCTTGTCCGAAGAGCCACACCTTTTCGTGCACAAGACACACGACATGATCATGCTCGCTCATGGGTCGACGTCAACCTGAACCTCCACTTTCTGCATGCAAGTGCCCTTCTGCCAACGCATCATGACGAGTGGCGCACCATTACTTGAGAACAAGGAGGGCTCTCCTTCTGGTACGGGTTCTTGCCCCTCACTTCACTCTTTACCGATGAACTCTCTAACAATGGCTTCCCAGACTGATTTTGACGAGTCCATCAAAGGTGCCCTACCTCCAGACTTTATCTGGGGATGGGCCACAGCAGCAGCGCAGGTAGAGGGTGCGTGGGACAAAGATGGCAAAGGCGAGTCAATCTGGGATAGATTTGCCCATACCCCTGGTAAGGTCAAAGATGGAAGCACTGGTGATGACGCCGTGCGGTCCTACGATCTTTACAAGACCGACGTCGAGTGGCTACGCAAGTACAGAGCTACAGGATACCGTTTTTCACTTGCGTGGTCGAGAATCATTCCACTGGGTGGAAAAGATGATCCCGTCAACGAAGCAGGAATTGCCTACTATAATCGCCTCATCGACGAGCTTATCGCCAATGATATCACGCCCTTCGTTACCCTTTACCACTGGGATATCCCACAGGCGCTGGAGGACCGCTACGGCGGCATGTTGAACAAAGACGCCTATACCCCCGACTTCGTCCGATACGCCCGTGTCTGTTTTGAGCGGTTTGGGGATCGCGTAAAGAACTGGATTACATATAATGAGCCCGGTGTCTATTCTCTTGCTGGTTATGCTGCTGGCGTACATGCGCCTGCACGATCGAGCTTCCGCGATCGTAACGAAGAAGGTGATAGTAGCACGGAACCTTTTACCGTTGGACACACGGAACTCGTATCCCACGCCTACGTCGCCGATATGTATAAGCGCGAATTCAAACCTACACAAAAGGGGACCATCATGATCACACTACACGGCAATTGGTCTGAACCTTGGGATGCCGATGATCCCAAAGACCAAGAGGCCGCGGAAAGAGCTCGAGAGTTCGAAATTGCCTGGTTTGCCGACCCTTTGTACAAGACGGGCGACTATCCTGCTTCTATGCGCGCGCAGCTAGGTGATCGTTTGCCTCGCTTCACGCCCGAGGAGAGCAAGCTTGTTCTTGGGAGCTCCGAATTTTATGGTATGAACTCATACTCAGCCTTTTACGTACGCCATCGCGACGGACCTGCCGATATTAATGACCACCTCGGCAACATTGATAAGCTTGATGAGAATAAACAAGGCCAATGGCGAGGACCCATGAGTGACACATACTGGCTGCGAACAACCCCTTGGGGCTGGGCCAAGCTGCTTCGCTGGATCTGGAACCGCTACGGCGTACCTATCTACATTACCGAGAATGGCACCACGGCACAAGGCGAGCATGACTGGAAGCCCAAGGGTCCTGATGATGTACTTGAGGATCCCTTCAGAGTTGATTTCTACAAGAGCTACCTTACCGAAGTTGCCAAGGCGTCGCAGGAAGGCGTTGTGATCAAGTCGTACTTTGGCTGGACATTTACGGACAACTGGGAGTGGGCTGCAGGGTTCTCGGATCGATTTGGGGCGACGTGGATCGACTTTGAAAGTGAGGAAAAGACAAGATATGCAAAGAGGTCAGGATATTTCTTGGGCGACTTCTTCGATCATCTCATCAGCAAGAAATGATGACAGTGGAGGACTCGCGATACAGCAAAGTTTTACGAGACATTAGACACAATAAGCTTACACATTACTTTTAATCGTCGCTAAAGCTATGTAACCATGATATTCCGGAGTCGTGGCGCCGGATTACCTCGCGGTCATATCCGTGAATATCGTTCATAGCTCTTCATAGCCAGGTCCGCCGAGCTCAGCCTCAACACCTCCACAGTATAATGATCATCCAGCCGCATGGGTAAGTTCGTAGTAAACGGTAGATTCTTTGCACCTTATCTTTTCTACCTGTTGTTTTCATATATAAACTCGTTTATATTAATTCAATTCTTCAAACTGCCCTAATCTCTTTCGGTTTATCAGCTTGAGCTGCATCAAATTAGAGCATCAAACTCTAAAGGTGGCAATCACAAGATGGTGATAGAAACCTCCAACCCTGCCTCAAGACCCTAGTATGTGAAGTGAATTGATTCTAGTCTTTATGGCTGCATAATGGCTATCTTGAACGACCTGCAAGTCAACTGACCCAAATGCCAGGTAGGAATGTTGCTAGTAATCTCAGAAGACGCGCTGTATTCCTTAGCTTATGCTAGGGAGCCCCACTTGAAGCGTTAACAGTCACGGCTGGCCAGTAGCGGAAGTTGGTCAGTTCCAGACTATGCTAATCTGAGTCAGGGGAACCCTAGCTCGTAAATAATAAACAAACATTCCCTAGCATTTCATTCTGTCTCAACACGTTGCATTCTCCCATCTGTTCCTTGATGAGTGGAAGAAATACGCGTGCTCGCTACGCAGGGCTAGCAGTAGCCTTAGCATCAGCATCAGCGACCGGACGATGCAGATTACGACCTCGATAGTATGATTTACGCGACATTTCTGGCCCTTGACCTTGTTCGCTGGTTACTAATCGCGTGTGTGCAGGTGATTCAAGCACTCCTTCTGGGTTTAGCTCTGCTGGTCATCATCCTTCGCGCCTGGGCGCGACTGTGCTTCGAGAAAGCCTCACTCACCATCTCTGAGTACTTCACTTGGCTCGGCTGGTTCTTCGCGTTAGGGTGGTTTATTTGCTCGACCATCGCTCTGCAAATTTTAATTAAGCATCCCGCAGTTGGCGCAGAACTTGTGGTCAACAACGTGGCTTATCTCAAGGTATGTACATGGCCGTCTTTTTGATGGATAAGCTGTGCCTGCCATCTGAAAATGTCGCGAAGCTGACCGATACTCAACTTGCAGACTGTGTTCATAGCTGAGTATTTCTTTGATATCGGGATTTACTGGTCCAAGCTTTCTATCACCACGTTTTACTGGTTTTTAATACCCCATGTTTTTCAATCTCTAAGGAAAGCACTCTACTTGATTGCGGCCTATCTCGTTTGCGCTTTAGTTGCATCTATACTTACAAACGCTCTAATAACACAACCTATCTCAAATAACTGGTAAGTCGCCTATGATGGGTATCTGGCGAGTAAGCTAATAGTCTTACCAGGTCCATCGAGAACCAACTTGAGTCCGCTTGGAACTCTTACCCAGCCTTTTGCGTCCAGTGGTCTCTTAACTTTTCTACTGATTTGCTGCGTACGTTTAAAAGTCCCCTGTCTTGAGGCCTGTATAACACTCTCTGACAACTCATATGACATAGTCTTTTGCTTTCCGTTCTTCATTCTCCGGCACTTGACACTTCGAAAAGAACAAAAATTCGGCCTCGTCGGTGTCTTTTCCTTGGGTGCGATAACCTTGATAGTCAGTCTTGCACGCTTCATTGCGTATAATGTCACGGACTTTGGGCTTGATGATGCAGTCGGCAGTATGTGCTCCTCTTACCTCACATACCCTCACGCCATTGCCAAAGCTGGCAAGGGACGATTGCGGATTACATGCACTGACCTTTTTAAGATACGCTATGCACCGCAGAGATGACAACCGCGGTCATTGTTGTCTGTCTTCCTGGCCTTAAGAAATTCATCGTGCGGTCAAAATCTTCCACGAACACGCCAGATCATGGCAACACTTCCACCCAATCTGGTTCAGGACAATCATCAAACAATCATAGATTCAAGCCACGGATAAAACACCATCCCTACGCTGAATGGGGCGTAAGGGATGACGAAATAGAGTTGGTGTTAAGTGCTCGTAGATCTTATCCTCCGGATACAGAAACATTAAATGATCAGGAAGCTATGAGATAATAAATAAATAAAACCTGTAATTGTTTCAATTTTCAACTCCAGTTCAGCTAGGCCATGGCCATGACTATCACGTTTCCCTACATTGGCTTTGTCGTTTGCTCGTCTGGGTCGATAGCAAGCTTGCTGCTTAGGCTACCACGATGATGAAACAGGAAAATAGATCAAATTCTGCTCACGCCATAATCGCCATCGCTTGCCCATATGGCATTAACACTTTCGGCTGGAACTACTTGCCCTCAACCATGTCAACCTTGGGACTATCGCCTTTCTCAGAACTCTCCTCAGTAAAAATCACGACTTCTGTGCTAGAAAAGTTGCGAGTACTGATTCCCTGTTCAAACAATTTCTCTAGTTCTGCAGCGGAGCGACCCTTGGGCTCAGGGAGATAAAAGTAAGCCCAACCTAGTTCGCAGAAACAAATACCAGCTCAGATAAAACCACCCTTGCCCCTCAAATTCCAGGCACCAGGGTTTAAAATCGGAGGGTTCAAGAGGTTCGCACCAATGCTCACCAAAAGGTAAGCGTTTCGCGCGATAGCGACAGTCTTGATTCGAAGTCTTGTAGATGGAATTTCAGCAACCAGACAGTAACAGATAGACCCGATTGTCATGTCGTATGTAATGACAAAAATCGTGAAGAAAACTCCAGATGCCCAGCCAAGACTTTCCTGTGGTGCAGGAACACCCATGCAGCCGACGACGGTGAGAATAGTGAATAAAATAGCAAGGCTGTAGACGTAAAGAGTACGACGGCCAATATGTGGAAGAAGAAACCAGGATAAAAAGGTGCCAACGATAGCTATAGCACTGGTACCGAGACCGAAATTGAAGGTATTCTCAAATTCGAAACCAGTTTGTTAGAGGAAGTAGACGACGTTACTACCGAACCAGATACCGCAAAGAACCTGGCCAGCCCACTAGCAGCAGGAGATAATCGTACGTCGTAGGTTGGTACCGCGGAAATAATCGATGTAGGAAGTACCTTCTTGGTTCAACCTCTCCATCTCGTTGGTATACCCAATCATGGCCACGTTGGCATCAAGCTGAGCGCCACTGACAGAAGCACTGGCCAGATTTCTCAAAGCCTTGCGAGCATCTACCAGCCGCCCTTTGCGCACAAGCCAGGTTGGACTTTCGGGGGGGAAATACGACACCAATCATGATAGGCACAGGAAACACCCACTGGATCGTGTAGGGGATACGCCAGGCCTAGTCATCCGATCGAGAGAAGTGTACGAAGAACACCAGTGCCAACGAACTGACCAATGACCCAGCACATATTTGTGTATGTCGTCATGATCGGTGTTTGGAAGACGGCAGTGGAAGTGGCAGTCGTTTTAATACACTGCCTTAAAGACTGCTGCTCTAAATATCCCTGGGGTAAAGGGCACATCGGATCTATGGAGTCTCTTTTGTTTGTATGAGTTTGGCTCAAAAGTATGAATGCCGATCTTGATGATATCCTAGATCCTTAATATCCGCTAATCGTAAGACTTGTGTATTATTGATGATCACCACGGGCAGTGCGCGAACACATATGAGCAGACACTATTTCAGTTAACATCCCTTTAATGTCACTACCAATCATGTAATCAATAAAACCTCTAGCCCAAGCGTGCCTTAAAGAGACAAATCCCCACCCCTAACAGCTAGATTGCAAACGCCATGTACTCCTCACAAGTTCCCACTATAGACCTCTACATCTCCATAAGCTTTCCAGCTAACATCTCGTTCTCGCGTGTATACTCTTGGAGTATGTCTTCTAACGTGACCTTTGTACTCTTAATCACGTCCTCGATTTGCTTGCACAAACTGATCCGGATGGCCGTGTTTGGTTCCCCATGATCAGCTTGATTGAGCTGAATCCGGAGATCGCGCTGAATGAGCATGATTTTGTCTGAAGCCGGGTTCAATCCTGCTTCATCAGAAGAGATCCTTTTCAAATCGGCAAGGAAATCTATGAACGCTTCGATATGTTCACGTTGGGCTAGGTCGTCAGGACCTTTGGGGAAACGCTTGTGGTAGGATCCCAGGAATCGGGCTCGGGATTTCAGCAAGTTCAGTTGTTCTTGAGTCGTTGCAATCTTTTGCTTGTTCGACTCCCAAAGAAAGACGTAAAGCCTCTTCTCCTTGCACATGGCACCGTAACCATCGTCCTGTGTCGATTGCTGAGCCATGGTTTCGGATTGACTGTTGAGTGGTGACTGATGATTGATAGAATCAGATATTGCATTAACCTGCACTGAGTTTCTGGAGCTTTAAAGAAGGATATTCTGGTACATTAATAGTTGTTCAAGATATTATATACAAGTTCCATCCTCAGCAACTTTCCTAGGGGTCCATATTTTGAAACGTTGGTCTGCCTCTAAGTCGTTATCTGTTTCATAACAAAATGCTTCAATGGCAATATGATAAAGAAAACCCTTATACAAGCTCAAGTACTATCAACGTAGATGATTGTAGGATCAGATCCCAGCTGATGGTCTTTCTTTATCATCTGTGAAATAAAGAACCACTCATTGTTTGATTATGATGGTGATAATAAAGGCATGGCAAGTCTATGAGCTATTCCTTGAAAACACGTCCTCAGCAAATTATTATACATCGAAAAGCCATTTACGGGTGATTGCAGGGCTCATGAACATGACGTATACTGCCTATAACTTGCTAGCCTTAAATGCAGGGGTGCCTGCACTCTAGACCTCATACCCTTTATTCCTAAGGCGCCCTGCTCTTTGACTAAACAAGACAGGGGCTACTGCAGGCTCCAGAGCCGGAACAAAGAATACATAATAATGACCTGGCTAGATCATAGCGACCTGTTCGTACCGCATCGCCTGCAACCCCACACCATGATCTGGAACCAGGCACTGGACCAGGGACATTGACTCGCTCAATCTCAAGATGGACGTTGGTCGCTTCCCATGACATTCCGAACCGCGGCTCAGTACTATATCACCGACCAATCCTGGTCCCGAACACCTTGAATGTGCCCCATAAACGAAGGTAGATTCATGGCCGGAGAGGACATTGGGACAATGCGATGGCAAGGGATGGAATTCCAAGGCAGACCATGTGGTTATTTAAGTGCAACAAGTCATTCAAAAACGTTGCAATCAGTGTCGCTTCTTCGGCCTAGGATCGATCAGTATCAACGGAGCTCACAGGCTGCAACAGAGACTTCTCCGTCATAAGATTATATCGATCCAAGTATGCGTGCATGCTTGTCTGTCCTTTGCCCACCTGAGTTTTGAAGACCCCGTTTGAGTCAGTGGGAGCGCTGTTTCGGCCGAGCGGAGACAGGTTGCTGCGTCATTGACTTTAGCAGCCGTTGTGCCACGTGCCTTTCTAACAATGACCTCGCTGAGAAGGGAGGAGAGACCTTCGATATTGCTTGTGTCGATGCTCTGGCGCTTACTCGGCTCGGAGAAGTCGTCGGAGCTTTTGGGCTTGGGAGCCAGGGGTTTAATCGACTTGGAAGTATCGGGCGGGGGACTGCAGTTTGTGGCTGAAGTTTTACTGGAAACTAAAGCAACTACTAGCTGTGATATTATGGAAAAGATATTAGTCTCTTGTTGCTCTTACTATTTGTGTTTCATATGTGGGAAGCGGGCCATGCACAGCATATCAGGGCATGAGCGAAACAAGCAAGTGGGCAGTTGATTGATTTATCCACCGTTCCGACGATCAACAAATAACTTCAACCATAACAGTCATCAAAGTACCCTTTTCTGTGCATCCAGCCAAACTCCAAGAATAATCATCAAGTCCATCATATCTATCACGGAGTTGAAGTCCAACATCGACATCAGATTAATGATAGCCACGGGAGTGTTGCTTATCAACGATCAGTATCAATTCCAGTTGGGGAGTACATCAACCACTTACTCAAGTTGTCTTACACCGTTTCCATTCAATAACAGCTGCAGGGCAGATATTATTGATCTTACGCGTCGTCTCCCATGTAAGTTCGGTCTCATCGAATCCAATCCACTGCACGAGGTAGCTACCATAGTGCTGATCCAAGATGGCATACACGTGGTACACATCAAGTCGAGTAGCCTCATACCGACCGCCTTTCTCTTTCCAGTATGCATACAGAAGTCCAGGGTCAACATCCTGGATATCATCCTCGTCGTACCGGCTGGTACACCTAGGCCCGCCTTCGTCCATTTGCCACGTTACCCAAAGATAAACCCTGGCGGTGCGGCGGTCGACTTGGTGGCAGCTGATATGGATGTTTATCCCATCCTGGAAACGAAGTCTGTTGTCAACCTGAGATTCAATATCTAGCAGGACGTTAGAGACGCTATGGATGTTTTAACTGGGACGTACCCGTGACTGTAGAAGCTAATCTTACAGGACAACCTTGGGGAGGGGGGTTGATAATAGAAAGCTGGGTAGTGGTCATCTTGAGGAAACTGTGGCCTAATGTGGGAGATGCCTAATTGGAGATGAACGCCATTTATTAAAGAAATTCGGTTCGCATGAGCTGAGAATCTGCAGATGTGTTAAGAATAGTAGGTTGACAAGCTATGGCAGCCATTTTCTTCCAGGAAAGATAGCATCTTTAAGCTGGTTTAGCCAACCCTTGGAAGATTTTGACCGCCATTAGAAAAGCAGACTGTTTGTTCCTGAATAAAGACTCATCAGTTCCAGCGACTCTGCTAGTAAAGGCAACCTGCGCAAGCGGCTAGGACCAGTCCATGAGGCTGCATAAAGGCAACCTATGCTAATGTGTTTCCACTTGGCTCCTAATCATATCAAGAGGGGGCAGCGCTACTCTTCTTGGACATGCTGTTCTTTATAAAAGTCATTAGTTCTGATACTAATCGACTGTCATCTACCCAACAACGCGTTTACGCTTCTGTGATAATGTTTAGTGGTAAAAATGAAACCCAGAGTCTAGTGACGCAAGAAACACGTATTAGTTCTAGTTCTCGGGTTCCTGCATCTACCATATTTGTGTCGGCAATTTCGTGCCCTTCACCGCCAATCCAAGTCCAGGGTCCTGGAGCTTACCCAGACTACTCTGATGGTATCATGGAATATGGCACAGGGAAACAAATTTACAGTTTCTTGGTTGACCGCACAAACGGCATGTCTACATGCTCACACACCGACACAATATTCCCAACTGGATAGTCCCACGCACGTTTCCAGGGTCTACAAGGTAAATGTGCTGCAGCACACGACTGACTCTGATGACATGGCAAGCGAAACACGCAGCTTATTCC
>ONZP01000552.1:0-14316 GCA_900312805.1 Fusarium torulosum
TATAACTTCTTTACCTTAATAAGCCTTACCCGCACTATTGACTATTAAGAGACGTGATATCTTCGCTATGCTCGGATCTTATCCTGCAATCCTACCAACATAAACCTAGAACGGTCTAGTTTATCCCTTAGGAAATCCAACCGTCACAACTAGGAGGGATTCCCCGGTATTGTCCTTCCTGAGGCTCCTAGCTGATATGATTAGGCAAGGGACCTGCCCTGGGGCTGACCTTCTGTGTGCAAGCCGCCTTATTAGCCTTGAGAAGCTAGGTGGAGGGGTTAGACCTATAGCTATAGGAGACTTAGTATATAGGGTACCTATGAAAGCTATCCTAATTACCTCCTATAAGCCCGATATGCTGCTGCCCTTCCAGTTGGGTGTAAATAGCCTAGGAGGGGTCTTCTCCATCCGCAGCCATGGTCTTTTCGCTGGCCTGGTAATCGCCTCACGATTGGCTGATGCTGCTGGTCTCGCCATGTTCCCTCAAGGCTCTCTTGCTGACAGCGGACTGTCGTCCAACTGCGAGGCCATCTTGTACCAGTCGATCAACTGCCCTGACGAGGCTTCAGCGTTGGTGGCTACCGGCTACCTGAACGGTGATGACCCTGCTGTGCTCAAATTGGTATGCCGTATGACTTGCGGAGGTTCCATTGGGCATCAGCGCTCAAAGGTGGCTTTAATATGTGGTTCTGAAGAGTTCTTCCCGGGGATGTCTTATGTCAGTCTTGTTGACGACTTCTGGAGCAGCTGGAGTCAGACTTGCTTCACTGATACTGAGACAGGGAATAACTGCAATGGTATGTTGTTCTTCCAAAGCTATTCCTCCAGAGTTTACATTAACTGGTACAGAGGTCATTGCCGCATTTCCCAAGGTCGACAGTCTCTCTAAACTCCCAAAGTATGACTTGTGTTCCTATTGCAACGTTGAGCAGTATGCAATGATGCAAGCTGATGATTATACGGGGGTTTATGACGAGGAGGTAAAGGCATCGTATGAATACGTTGCTCAGGCTTGTAACCTCGACGTGGATAACTTCAACGCCACTGACAGTGCATTCAACTTTACTGTCCCTGATACCGGAGACGATACTTATGTATCTGGTAACATCTATACAACTAAGTCAGGAGATACTTGTGACTCTATTGCGCTGGCTCAGGGAGTATCTGCAGCCACCATGTACTACATCAACTCCAACATCTTCGACTGCTCCAAGATCGCTCCCGGGACAAACTTGTGTCTTCCTCTCACCTGCACCAATATTTACCAAGTAAAGAAGGGCGATGACTGTCTTGATGTTGCGTTGAACAACTACATCCTGTACGACCAGCTTTTGTCGTACAACTCGCAGCTCAATTCGGACTGTACCAACCTGCACGATGCAGATCCTTACTGGGGCAGCACCTTGTGTGTGTCGACACCAGGAGGAACTTACTCCGGACAGCCTCTTAATACCACTGAGCCTTCTAACCCTGACCCTATTGATCCTCCTCGCAACGTGCCCGTTGCCAATGGCACGACGCTCGACTGTAGCCACTGGTTCACTCATGACGGTAGCCTCAGCTGCACGCAGATTTGCCTGGCGAATAAAATTCCCATCAACCTCTTTACTGAGGCCAACCCTTCTCTGAACAAGACGACTTGCGATAAAGACTTGGTTGTGGGTAATGCTTACTGTCTAGAGCCAGTTGCTGGCTGGGATGATGCTGTTGCGACCGGGACTTCAGCTCCTGAGACGAGTGCTACCAGCTTCGCTACAGGCACCCAGTCAACTGCGGTTTCTCATTCAGCGACACATACTTCGACGAGTGAGAAGGTACCGAGTCCTACACAACCTGGTATGGTCGATAGCTGCAACAAGTGGCACTATGTTGATGACGGCGACGGATGCTATTCTATTGCATAGACGTACCACATCAGTTTGTCAGACTTTTACAGCTGGAATTCTAAAGTTGGTAACGACTGCGCTGGTTTATGGTTGCATTATTATGTATGTGTTGGAATCAGGTCCTGAGCGATAGTCACAGCGGTTGGTCGTGCTCACTTACGAGCGGGATTTTCAGAGGGGTGTGTGCTTTAGACCCTGAGTTAGTTAATATACGTAGTAATTTGGGCCCAGGCTCTCACTCTTCGCCGCACCTTAGATTCCGTTGTATCAGCTCCACTTAGTGGACCTAGAATTTTAACCAAATTTTATAAGTACTCACTTAGCCCCCGCATAATATACCACTCATCAACATTATTTATCGATTGTTTTCTCAAGTCAGCAATCCGCCATCATGGATGCACCAACTCTTCCCGAAACTGAGTCACCCTATCGGAGATTCACTCGGAATACAATTGAACATCGTCCAGGATATAGTCTCCCGTGTGGGGTACCCACGACTATAACCGATCGAGATGGTTCTGTTCTACACGAAACCGAAGATATAGAGCTGTTTTTCGAAATTCTTCATCGAGACGATGTCGAGCTATTTGAAAAATACCTCACTGTTCAATCTGCAACCATTCCAAGAATATTTTCACTTCCCGATGAAGATGAAAGAATCTACGAGGCGAGTGTGCTCTTCTGCGATGTACTCGGGTATGGGAGTCTCGGCATACTCCCCGCTCTTGTATCTTGCGAGCTTGAATACTGTGGTTCTCCCGAAACCATTAGATTTAAAAAGTTCGGATTTCAGTTGTTAAATGAAGCAGCTAAATGGGGCCATCTAAAGATGGTGGAGTTCTTCCTTGACAACCAGCCATTATACGCCGACATCCATGAACGAGACAGCAGAGGCAATACAGCGCTGTTATCAGCTGTAGATATCTATAATCATAGATATATCCGTTACCCTTGTTGGGATCAAATCCATCCTGAGAAGAACTGGGCAGTAATAAAATTGCTGGTGGAGCGCGGTGCTCGAGCTTCGGATGTCGTTCTCCCGGTGGATGATGATGTCGACCAAACGCCTAACACTGTTCTCACTTTAGCTGCGCAGTGGGCAAGCCCCGAGATAATCAAGACACTCATCGATTGTGGCGCTAATGTCCATGCCAAGGTCACTTTCGACGCTTTTAAGGTTGCGTTTTATACAGAACCCGAGTACATTTCTGGTGTCACTGCACTATTTACAGCATGTCTTTGTGGGAACTTCCAGGCAACGAAGACGCTTGTTGATTGCCGAGGGGCTGATGTCAATCTTGCGGATATGATACGTTCCCCAGATGGTCGTGGACTTCTTCCCATCCATTGGGCATCCCGAAATGATCAGGTACAGGAGTGCAGAGATATCCCAACATCGGTTTTCGAGGAAAGGGCACAAAACACTATCAGTACCATCAAGCTTCTCCTCGATTACGATCCTACAACAATCAACATCCAGGATAACGAGGGCAATACACCTTTGCATTATGCTACCCAAACCTTAAACTTGAACAAAGTGTTCTATACCGATATTTGCAGGTTCCTATGCGACAAGGGAGCAGATGCCAGCATACGCAATAACAGGGGACAAACGCCTTTGCATTTCTTGTTTCACCGCGCTGGGGCTTCTTTACTCGTGGATGTAGCTGCGACATCCATTCTACTTGCCCATGGCGCACGCCCTAACGACGACGACAAGTTGGGAGCCACGCCTCTACATCTCGCAGCCATGCGTTTGGAGTCCATGGACGCTATGTCTTGCTTGCTGCAACACGGTGGTGACCCTTCTCAACGGACTTTGAAACAAGAAACAGCACTCCACAGAGCTGCTTCTGGTACTTCCGAGTCTGGCGGAGTGAGAAGTGAAGTCGAGGAAAGTATTAGAGCACAGGATGAAATGCTGGAAAGATTGATCAACGTTGGGGGAGCGGAGCTGATGGACTCGCCAAATGCGGCGGGCAAAACTCCACGACAAATCTGCCAAGAACGGAGAGATGAATGGAGAAGAATTGAACAAATTCGCAGTTCAGCGAGGAGATGGAGAGAGACTGAGGAAGAGTCCGAGGAGGATTGTGAAGTATAGATAATACTTGGAATAATAGGTACAAATCAGATCATAAGCCAAATTTAGTAACAGTCATACAAGTGTCTTCAATACATTTGTATGTTAGCATTACTGCTAAGAACCAGCGTTTGAAAAGCGACTTTGCGATCTTCAAGAACTCTTCTAGCCTAAGAAAAAGAAACACTGATATAATGCTCATTACACTGAATGTAGTAGCCCGAAATATATATGCTGTTATTGTGACATAGGTCACCTGTGATTCACCGCCTCAAGACCAAGTTGTATCCTTGTGCAAGGAATACGGTACCGGTCCATGGCCCCATCTGGGCGAAGCAGCATAGTTCTCAAACTTGACTATCGGAGATAAGACACTGTGATTCTCTCCCCATGCTGTCTTAGGGAAGTTAACCATATACCCTTTCCTCATCATCAGATTAGAGTTCTTCGTCCACGCATCTCCCAAGACATAAAGGAGCTCTTCTACATAAAGATCTGGTAGTATCTTAATAAAGTTATACTTTTCATAGATCCTCTTCACAGTTTTAGGTAGATATAATCTAACTTCTCTCTTTAGTTAAATAATATCAATAGAAGTTAGCGTAATGTAAGTATAATATAAGCCACCTTTAAGAGCATATATGTAGAGAGCCAATATAATATTAATAATACCGACCGTGCCTAAGAGCATATCCGCAATAGGCAAGGGAGGGAGTACGGCTGTTCCCTTAGGCAAGCTAAATGACTTGCCAATAATATAGGAGCAGCCAGAAGCGGCATTAGAGATTTACTAAAATCTGAGACGCTCTGTATAATAGCTGTCTAGGCTGTAGTAGTTCAAGTCTACATAAATAATGCCCTTCTTACAATAGGTAGCCATCTTAAGAATAGCATTAAGGCCGAATCCTTTGCGTTCCAGTAATCCCTGTCGGAAAGCTTGAACAACTATATCCGCTTCATCAATGAGGGATTATAGCTTCTCCTTATCTTCCTCCACAGTGAGATCGAGGGCGCACGTTCGCTTGCCCGCAGTCAAAGATACGCTGAGAGGCTAAACCACTTGCTATTAGACTGGAAATGATGCCTGAAAAGGGAGTACCATTGTGACTTACCTGGAGGTCATGGAGATTCGGGCTGAACACTTTAATGACATCGGCACCTAATGCCGCCAACGCAGATCCCATAGCCGGACTAGCGATAACCCTGGCCAGCTCTACAATCTTAATACCCGCCAATGGCCAAGGATCCTGTAAAGAGGGAAAAGGAATCGAGGGTAGATTTAAAGCCTCACGCTTACGCTCCATATTAATAATAGGATATTTACGTAAGCGCTTAGCCATCTATATGGTTCGCCACTAAGCAGGCACATAGTAAGTCTGCCTATAAAATCTATACTCCATATTAATTATATCGAGCTTAGCAGCAAAGTACTTAACCGTAATGGACTTAATACGCTTATAGGCCTCATCTTAGGTCGATACAGGAGCCTCGGGATTAAGATTTCCAAGTAGTTAGCACCACACTTTTAGGTCCTTAATAGGGAAGATAGCCTAAGTCCGGTAGTGCATAGCGTTTTTAGTGAGGATCTGACTGTCGACGTCTTTGCCTGCCTTTAGTAGTATGCCATCCTTTTGAATTTCGGCCAGTCTTTTGCCAGATACCGAGACGTGGGCCAGGGTTGCCAGATAGAGGCCTGCCTTATCCACGTCGATATCAATCTTGCCAGTCTTAAATCCGCAGATTAAATAAATATCTCTCCCAATAATTCCGATCATGGCATTTAAAACGGCAGACTAAGGGTTATTAGTTAATGCGGCTAAATGTTGGAGAATATAGGTAGTAATATACTATGGCTTGTGATTTTAATGGCCTAGGAACAATAGGAAGGTCGTGGCCATAGAAAGTGACAGAATCAAGATCGGCGTTATTACGCAGAAAGCCTAGGGTGATTTTGGCTATGTATTTCAGAAGTCGGTAGTATTCGTTCGGCAGAGAGGTTTCTTCTGCATCAGTAAAGGTTCCTGGTCCATAGGTACCCTCGTTGATCTTTCTGGTGGACATGTTTGGTTGCGATAATGGGGAATATAAGTTCCGACAGACTTTTTGATGATTGGTATGAATGATATTGAAGATGAGACTGGAGCCAACGATGGTGCTGATTGCATTTGTCTGGAGGGCGAACGCTCCTGGGTTTATTTATTATGAAGATGAAACCACAACACCTAGCCAAAGACCCGATAAAGACAATTAACGTATTGCTTTCAGGTGCAATGCAATTCTTCCCCGACTAATAAATCTCGGCTGCTAAGGAATCCAGCGGCAGATCTGGGAGCTGAAGACGCCACTCACGTAACAGTATGCCCTTAATATTCACCCTAAGATCTAGATCCCCCCACCGCCGATCGAGCCGCTGTGGGGTAACCTACCTAAGCGAGGAAGCTGGCCTGTTCCCTTTTATCGTGCAACCTTGCAATTTTTATATTAGTTATTTACCTAACACACCACTTAATCTTTTCTAGCTTCTCATACCTAAGTCACTGCTTTGGAAATGGATCGAATATACTAGTAGCTGGATTTATTACCTGCTTGAGAATGGCGTGGTTGATAGTTGGAATAACCCACTTTATAAAGAGTCAAAGCTCCTAGCTTGGGAAGGGATCTCTACTGCACAGATCTACGTATGGCTCGGCATACTGATTTATTTAGGGATTCATAAGGAAAGGAAGCTCTCAAGCCATTGGAAGACCCCCCGGCTAGGAGATCAAACTCCCCTGCACTCAGTTATCAAGTTTATGCCCTATTGGAAGTTTCAGCTGATCCACCGCTATCTTCGTCCCTTTGATTATACCAAGATCGACGAAAATGCCCCCCTTCCGAGGGTATTCCAAGCTTCTAAAGAGTGGTCTGACCATATACAGAGAGTGTCAGCTACACTCTTCCAACCAGGCTCTCATCTCGCTGTAGATGAGTGTATGGTCCGCTATACAGGCAGATCAACATCGACAACTATTGTGAAAGGGAAGCCAACTCCGCTAGGCTTTAAGGTCTGGGTCATCGCCCAATCAGGCTTCTTTATTCGATGGCTTTGGCACTTCAAAGGCTCAAATTATAATGCCTTAGACCGGGGGCCAAGGCGAAAGAGAGGTCGCCCTAGCACACGAGAGAGAGAGGCAGCTAGCAGGGAGGCAGTTGCTCTTACACAACTAGGTAATATATAGGGCGTCGTTATTTCCCTATGTGATATGCTGCCAAAGCAGATATATTATGTCTTTGTAGATAACCTCTTCTTAATACCACCTCTTTTTCACAAGCTTGGTGATCACGGATACGGGGCCATAGGTATAGCTCGCCCTAACTGTGGCATACATAAGGACCTAAAGAGGGATAAGGCACTTAATAAATTAGGGCGTTATGACTATGCCTTTGATGAAGTTAGGGCTATCCCGATAAGGGATAATAAAGCAAGTAGCTATATTAATTTTATCGATATTTCCTTTAATAATTTGTCCTTTCCCTTCCTTCCTAGGTCAATCAACTAGCTTGGAAGGATAATAGCCTTATGCCTTTTATTATAATCGTCTTCCGAGGCGATGAGCGTACCGATAAAAAGAGGAAAAAGCCGTCTATAAACTACCTTCGAGCCCGGCCAATATAGCTAGAATTTGGTGAGGAGATCACTAAAGTTATTCCAATCCCGATAGTAGCTGCTGCTTATAACGATGAAATGAATCATGTTGACTGAGGTGACCAATTGAGGTCATATACAAGCTACGATCATCCCCTACGCCGGGGAGCCTGGCAGGCACTTACATGGACCTTTCTCCTTGATGTTGCACTTACTAATAACTATATCCTTCAACTGCATGGTCCCCAGCCAAATTGGGAGAGATATACATCACAGGAGGATTAGCGGAAGTGCATTTCGAACGCCTTATTCAACACATATCATCAAGAAAGTCAAGCAAGGAAGAGATATCGGTCAGGGGCTGAAGAGGACATCGATGATCAAGAAACGCGGCAAAACATATAGACAGGAACATCAACCATGTCTATTGAGGCCGTAAGGCAAGGTGCCTAGCCTGTCTTGGCTTCCGACAAGGCAAATACGGTCAAAACGGCCAAAACGGCATGGTTTTAGTGACATCGGTGGTAATGCTAGAAGCAGGCGTCGGGCCAAAGAGACTAGGTATGGCTGTAAGGTATGTAATGTAGCGATTTGTAACGATGAAAACTGTTGGTACTTCTATCACCGCATAGACTAGGTGGTGGTAGAAGTACCTTCTGTTGTGTGCATTTTAATTGGCTATAACCCCTCGTCGTGACCGCGTTAGAGCCTTATGACCTCTTAGGACATAACTATAACGTGTTTGATGTGGGTGAGCCAGATAAGCGGGTGAGCCAGTTTTAATACTACCTTAAACTTCTATATAGTATGTTCAACATCAGTATTAGCATCATTGTTAGCCAGATCTGCTGACTCCTCGGTATAGACTTGTTGGCTTTAGGGCTGTCTCTGATCTTCGCCCTCTTCAGTAGAGTAGATATCAACTATTTCCTCCTTACAATAGGGGTCTGGCTCGATAGTACTAATAGTAGAATTATTAACTTCTTGAATGGAGATAGTAAAGTTGTCATAAGTAAAAATATTGTTTTCTTTTCAATTTCCTTAGTGTCGGGTAATAAATATTTCTTAGGCTCCAGTAGCTTGTTCTCTGCTAGTTTCGTGTACGATTCGCTTATAGGAGGCGCTGATGTACCGTAGCGCTGTCCTGTTTTTTTGCGACAATAAATCGAACCTTCATTACTGCTCGTACTATAGAACTCCCCCAGAGTGGTCACGGTAAGTGAAAATAAGTGATACCCAGTGATCGATATCACTGATTACAGAAACATTGTAGATGATCAAAGCACTTCATTTTACAATGGTGCGAGGGGGGGTCACTCATAAAGACCCCGCACCTGACAACATATTGTTGAATAGGTGCTGGGGTCTCAGGTGCAAGCAGGGATACTTTGAGATTACAACCGAAATGGTACAGTCCCGACCAAAATCAGAGGCCGCCTAGCTTTCTATGTAAAGTTTCTGAGCACGGACCATTTTCAGATTGTGGTGGCTTAGACAGTGCATAGTACGCCATATCGAGACTGTTGTAGTCAGCCCCACCACCTTCCATCAATGGCTGTCATTATTCTTTGTTGTCAACCAAAACGGCCAGTTATGGCCACGACAAAGTGAACATGTGTTAGATCACTTACAGTGGTACATTACACAGCATACGCTTATCGCACATAAAGAAGGGTAGGTTTTACTCTAATTTGTTTGGATTTGTTTATGGCCAGCCGAATAGCGGAATGAATCTAATATATTCTATGGAACTTGAACTCGGTCAAACAACGACGACCATCGAAAACCCATGATGATAACTCTTCCTGACCTACCGCCAATAACAACAACAGAACCTGGATGATCGTTTCAAGTTCTCGATACATCAGGCCGGAAATCTGGTAGAAGCCATAAAACCTTTCGCCCATCAGGCCCACCTGCTGTAATCCATGACTTGTCATGACTGACCCCGAAGCCTGATTGACCATCGACTTCTCCTTGGGCCACAGAGATTTTCAACTTTGCTTCATGTTTGTACTTCTGTGCTATACCAACGTTTCGAGCCTTAAGGTCGAAACGGCCGATATTTGTGACTAAAGCCATATCATCGTCGATAAAAGACATGACCTCAGTAAACTGGCTTGTATAAAAGCTCTCGATATTGATACCCGTCGCCACATTCCATATCTTGATGGTCCTGTCCCATGATCCCGATGCGATGAGTGTGCCGTCACTCGAAAACACCACAGAGTTGACCAAACTCGTATGACCCTCTAGAGTCTGTAAAACTGCATTCCAGTTCAAGTCAACTTTTGGTAACAGGGAAACCCAATCAGGAAGATGTTGCTCGAATGTCTGCCGCACGATGCTCTGCGTAGGCGCGAAGACAATGGCCGAGGCGTAGATCTGAAGGGGGGCAGTATCGATTATCCAGCGATAGCTAAGCACAAAACGCTTTGCATCATGCAAGAACCTAGCTACTTGGCCACCTTCTTCCGCCTAGATATTTCTTTTAGCAATCTATCGAAACGCAGAAGGCAGGCGACTTACATTGACTATTCCCTGCAGCTGTTCTATTAATCGGACGCTCTCGGCCATTCTCCCTATAAGGCTTAACACTTCTAGCCAGTGGAGAAAATGTGTTTTTAAAATATCATAGATGTCTTCCATGTCATTTGGCTCCAAATCGACCTTTGTCTGGTGATGAACCCAGTACATGCATGCATACTGAAGCTCTGGCGGTATACGTTCCTCAAGTAGCTCAGCCGGGCCACCTGCCACAGTATGGTAGAAGCTCTTCAACAAAATTCTCGAAGATCTCACTATCGGTCAATCCTTTAAAGACCCGGAAATGAATCACTCCATCTTGGCTGTAGGCAGGAAGGATCTGAAACCTCCGACCGCGGTGGAATCTCTTGACTTGTGCAGGGGTAACTCCTCGAGGGCTCAGCCTTTGTGCTTGGTCCCGGTACTCCTGTCACAGCCGCTCTCATCTATAAAAACCAGTTGGTATGAACGGTACTCGGATCTTTCGTGTACATGTTCCTCTCGCAGGTCCGCATTACGCTCCTTTGCTACGTTTCGGGTCACCTTTTTACGCCACTCAGCAGACCTCAAGGCTCTGCTAAGACTGAAACGGGACACATCAACATCGAACTCCTTACGATAGAAAAGCGGCCATATCGGTCAGACGCATCCAGGGACGATCAGCAAGCTGATCGGAAAGGGTAGTGAACATATTAGGCGTGATGGTCGTGGGCCTACCGGTTTTATTAGGTGGCGCTCGCGTGGTTCCGAAACGACGCAGGTTCGATCGGATCGTGCGTACAGTACGGGTTGAGCAACCGGTGGTCGCTGCGATTTCGTCATCATTGGGTGATACTCCATCCTGCGACTTACTGACAATCATGTCTCGGATCAGCAGGTGCTGCGACTCTGCAATATTGGGCGCCATCGTCGATACATCAGCCTGAAGAGGCAAACTGCCAGCTGAATAAATGCCACGTAGACAAGACGGCGTCGGCCCCTGTTCTTCTGCCTGATATTTCAGATATCTTCCGCTTCTCCGTCTCCTTTCGGATCACGGTGTAATGATCACCTGAGAGGTCAAGGCTGCGAATCAATTGGTCATGAGCTGTGCCGGGCCATGTCTCCGGCCCTCACCCACCAAAATAAAAACTTTTGTTGACAGATTAGCTTTGGAGAGGGTTGACTATAGGGTAGGACTCTAGGCTAGCCTTCCAGTTACTTTGGATTCTACACCAGTACAACATCCCATATTGTACAGTACGAGCACCGTCATACCAGGAATGCATCAGATGAATTAGCGGTACCGTGATTTCGAGGACAAAGCCATTACTAAAGGCTAACTCACTCTTTATGCGTTTGGCACTTACGGTTGGCCAGTCATATATATGTCCATGTCCACCATCAACTGTCTAGTAATTGCCTAGTCATCCCTATTGCCTATGGAAAAGTTTATAGGAGCATTACTGATTCCGGCTTGGACACCTCTGTTATTGTTACCGAAGCTCATCGTATTAACGACCTGACCTTGGCCCTTCCTGATATTTTTGGCTGCGGATTGTACGTTTTCGTTCAGGGCCTTGAGTAGGTCGAGAGACTGCTGTAACGCGAATTTCTCAGTCTCCACCTGGTCTTTGGCGCTTATCTGATCGGGGCCCTCCTCGACTTCTTCTAACAAGGCAAGATGAATCCTTTTCAGCCTGGCGTTCACCTCATCTAGTTGCCTTTCTGTGGCCGAAACTGCTTTTTCGGTCTCAGTCCCCTTTATCGACACCATTCTCATCATTTCTTCGTTTGCGCTCGTCTGTTGAAGGGAACTATAACTATTCTTTCGTCAGTATCGTAATAAACCCGTATTCGCCAGCAGGTGCACCTACAGATTCGCAATACTGACGACTGAAGTAAGAGTGCCTTTGCAATTCTGGAGCTGAGACGACGTCGATTTTATCTGACCCTGTCTAAAGAGACCGATTGCCGTTCGGTCGCGCCAAGATAGCTTTCCATCTTGGCCATGGCGAGTCCAATCATCGATGGCGGCTTGAAACTTGCTGCATGACTTTCTGCATAGGCTCATTCCAGTCTTGGATTGGGAGACTACAGATTCACCAAGGGACTGCCATTGTTGATCAGATACCTCTTGAATGGAGGTAATGGCTTGCTCGATGATCAGTAGCTCTTCTCCAAGTGATGCAATGTCGCTAGGCGCATCGAGAATGGCCTGAATAGTTTTTCGCAACTGCTGCGTGCATTGTAAAGCTGGCACAGCGACCCCCACGACGCCTGCTGTGATGCTTAAAGGGTCCATTGTTGAAAGTCCATCGCTGTAGTGACATCTTTTAGGATCTCCATTGTCTTGAGTGTGAAGAGGGGTAAATGTCAGATCAGGCAGTAATCACGTGAGACAATCGTGCCTAACAGCTCAGCCGCGTTTTTTTTCAGCTAGAAAAATGCGCATTTTCATATTACCGGATCACTAAAATGCCTTGCGATCAATCTCACAATGTCAGAACATGTTTCTTCAATCATCTTTGGAGATGGGAACCACGGGCTTCAAGTGGGTCAGAGCAACGCACCAATCCACACAACTTTTAAATTTCCATCGGGTACGCTATCACCAAGCTAGCGCTTCCGTCCAAAGTGGATTGTGCTGACATCTTCTCTAGAGCCTCTAGAACCGACCCCGCCCCCATTCGCGTCGGTCCCCTTCCGTCGTGATCCTACCTTCGTCAATCGCGGAGATATCCTCGACCAGATCGGCCGCCAATGTTCCGAGCCGGCCAGTCGCGTCGCTATAGTCGGTCTTGGTGGTGTAGGGTATGTTCTCGCAGACAAATGAATCCTCTCGCATGTTCTAATGGGGAGACAGCAAGTCCCAGCTAGCCATCGAGTTCGCTCACCGGTTTGCGGATCGCTCGCCTGAAACATGGGTGTTTTGGGTTCATGCCAGCACGCAGGCCCGCGTCATCGAAGGGTTTAAGTCGATTGCCGACAAAGTTAAACTGATGGGTCGCAACCGTCCCGATGCCGACGTTCTCCAGCTTATGTTCGACTGGCTTTCCAACCTACAAAACGGCAAATGGCTCTTGGTTCTTGATAGTGCCGACAACTCCGACGTTTTGTTTCATAGCACCAGCAGAGGCAACGACGGGCAGAAGCTGGTGGAGTATCTGCCGCAAACTCCCAATGGATCCATTCTCATCACCACGCGTAACAGGGACCTGGCGTTTAGATTGACCGGCACCATTCAGGCGATCCATGAAATTGGCCCTATGACAGAAGGAGAGGCTCTGAAGCTCCTGGAGAACAGACTCGGTACACTATCGAATGCGAACATTGCAGCTGAACTGGTGAGATCGCTCGACCTTATTCCGCTTGCCATCAGCCAGGCTACAGCCTACATCCAAATGCGGGCGCCGCGTACCTCGCTTGTACAATACCTCACCGAGTTTCAACGGAGCGAAAGTAAAAGAGCGAAGCTTCTCAGTCGTGACGACGGTGACCTGCGTCGAGACCTTCGCCAGGACGGAGGCGCGTCGAACGCTATACTGACGACATGGCAAGTGTCGTTCGACCACATCCGCTCCAGGAGACCATCAGCCGCAGACCTTCTTTCATTGATGAGTTTCTTCAATCGGCAAGGGATTCCTGAGTCGCTCATTGGGCTCCCGAAAGATAGTTACAACGCTGCACAATCGATTAGACCCGAAGATATCACCGATTCAGATTCTGAAGACAGTGATGAGACTGAAAATGAGTTCGAGGATGATGTAGCAATACTGCGGGACTATTGTCTTATCATGCAGGGCGAGGATGCAAAAATGTTTGAGATGCATGGGCTCGTACAGCTGGCGACGCGGAGATGGTTGAAAGCTCAAGGGCTTCAGGAAAAGTTTCTAAATCAGTATATCACGGTGATGGCGAGTTCGTTTCCAACCGGGGAGTACGAGAGCTGGACCCGATGTCAACTACTTTTCGCCCACGTTGAAGCAGCAGCGGAGTACCGACCAAAAGAGGACAGACTAAGGAAGACATGGGCAGACCTCTTACACAACGGTGGATGGTATGCGTTGCTACAGGGCAGATATGCCATGGCAGAGCAGATGTTTTCCCAAGGGAGGAGAACTCGTGAAGAGCTGCTGGAGAAGGAGCATCCGGATACTTTGATGAGTATGAACAATCTCGCATTAACATACTGGAACCAAGGCCGATGGGAAGAA
>ONZP01000553.1:0-34830 GCA_900312805.1 Fusarium torulosum
CTACGGGAGTGGCAACGTCCTGGACCTTTCGGGAGCCGGTGATAATGGATTGCTTCTCGGCTTCGTTGGAGGCGGCTCGTGGAGGGGCCTGCTCGTCGGGCTCGGCGGAAGCAGAGGAATCTTCGGGTAGGGACTTCAGGTCGGCAGCAGGGGAGCTCTGAGAGCTGGGTGCGGGCTGCTCATCGCCAAACTCGGGGGTTGGGGGGCCGTCTTCGTCGTCTGCGAGCTCGGCGCCATAAATCTCGGGGTACTTCTTAAAGCACTCTTGCATGCCCCTGTAAGTGAATTAGCAATCTGCAAGTTAAGACCATCATTCGATATGACGTACTGGAACTTCTCAATACAGTCCATGCCTTTGGGCTCTTGTTCAGAGAACACGAAGCAGCTGAAAGCAGTCTTGAACTCCTCACCACAAGGACCGTGGGCCATACCGCCCAAGCAGGGGCAGTCCCAGTTGATCTCGCCAGTCTCAGGGTTGAAGGCGCCCTGCTGGCCGGCCTCCTCTTCTAGAGCAGCAGGTGAGCCATCGGCGGCGGCAGCCTGTGTGCTAGATTGTTGAGCATCGGGGGCATTTCCTGACTCGGCCGGTCTCTCACTCTTGGCCTTGATCTGCTTGCGCTTCTCCTCAAGAATGGAGTCGACTGTGGGAAGGTCATCGTCGGAGAAAGCGGCGGGCGCGGGCATCGTTTTTGCTTCCAATTGTCAGTCGCATGGTCCACCTGTTAACTCCAAACAATTGGGACGTACAGATAGCCTCATCGGCAAAGATAGGGCTTGTGTTATAGTAGTAAACGGCTCCAAAGGCCAGGCCCAGTCGCATCGCTGAGCTCTTCCATGATCGGGACTTGTCGGCGGGAGTAGCTGTCGAGTTGAATCGTCGAGGGGCGGCACGGATGGTGGTTGAGCGCAAGTTGGCAATTACAGGCCTTGAGGCCGATCGCAAAGTTGTACGATACATTGTGATATATAGGAGGCTGACAGAGAAACGAAAGGAAATGGCAGCCAAGGCGCGAAATCAAGAGATACAAGAAGAATTGGTCAGCAACGGTGGAGCATCGGACCCGGAAGTTAAAAGGTTGATGATGCAAATACTGGCCCTGGCCTCCGAGACGCCGGGTTGCGTGAAAAAACATAGTAACCGTGATTTAACCGCGAGGTGGGCATGATAAGACCCTTATCGCGCCATGACGTTCCCCCCACCATAGAGCGCATTCACCCTTGATCGTATGAGCGAGTGCCTTTACTTTAAACTCCATTAAAGCTTTAAACGTGAATCTTGCGCTTGGCTAGTTTGACTTTCGACTTACTCTGTGGCTGATACATAGGCTAAAGCTTGTTGGTTCATCTTTTTTGAAGCTAGGCAGGGCAAGGCAAGGCAGACAGAAGCTGTCGCACAGGAAACGAGGGGAAGTTCTGAAGCTAGGTGCTAACGAAAGCATTGTCACTCCATCTCTTGTCAGGGAGAAGAAAAAGCAATTCTTGCTTGATCAAACAAGTCGCGAGTATCACTGAAGGGAGACTGCGACCTAGATTCTATCTACCACCACCACATTCTTCTCATTCCAAGTCGCATATTCACTGAAGCTATCGTCATCGAACCATGGCGTCAAAGACCTTTGACTGGCGACCGGCGAAGCTGCTCCAGGACTATAACATAGGCCAGGAATTTGCTCTGCTCATTCTAAACCAGCCTTTGAAGAATGGCGTCAATCTGCGCAAACTCTGGAAGAACTGTACGTAGCTTGACTTGCTGCTGCTTTTGCGACTCCGGTGCTAAAGGTGTCTTTGTTTTGCAGCTTCTGTGAGAGTAGCCGCTGACGGAGGAGCGAACCGACTACATAAGCTGTCGTCTTTCCACGGAAAATACGTATGTATAGGATACTCGGCTGCGAAAAGTAACTTCCTCAACTGCGTAACCGTTGCTAACTCTGATAGTCTAATCTCCAACTCATCATTGGCGACCTCGATTCGCTCACCCCAACGGTCCGCGATTTCTACTCGTCGCAACCTTCTCCTGCGACTGTTATCCACGACGCTGATCAAGAGTCGACCGACTTTGCTAAAGCCATTAATTGGATCCGTAAAGAACATCCCGACGGAATTGATATTGTTGCTCTTGGAGGTATTGGTGGTCGTGTTGACCAGGGTATTTCCCAACTTCATCACCTCTACCTCTTCCAAAACGACCCCGATTATGCTACCGGACGTGTCTTTCTTCTTTCTGGCTCAAGTCTTACTTTCTTACTCAAGGCTGGTACCCACCAGATCCAGGTCCGTGAGGATGGAGAGGAAGACGCATTTGGCAAGCATGTGGGCATCATCCCTCTGAAGGAAGCAGCCAACATTACCACAAAGGGATTCGAATGGGATGTTGAGAACTGGCATACCGAGATTGGCGGCAAGCTCAGCACTAGCAACCATATCCTGCCCGAGTCGCAAGTTGTGACAGTGACGACGGACAAGGATGTAATCTTCACAGTGGCACTCAAAGAAGGCGACGGTGACGAGGAGTAATCTTGTGCTCAAGAAAGAGAAGAGCAAGAATTATGCTACCTTGGACTTTTGAGCACGCTTGAAACTGGTATAGTACAAGCAAAAAAAAAAAAAAAAAGACACAAAAACTCCCGAGCGCCGCGCTGATGCCCCCATTCGTACATGTCTGTGACATTTCGTCCCCCAAATACATCCACCTGGGTTTTGTTCTATCGCAAGAAATGGAGCACCAGCCAGCAAAACAGGAAGAATACTATGACACCAGCAAAGAAGATCCATTTGTCCTCCTTTGCCCTTCGCTCCACCATGCGGATAGTGTCGCCGCTAACGCCCAGGGTGTTAGCGACGCTATAGAGTCGCTTCTGGGTGCTCTTGAGCATCTCGCGCTGCTGGCCCAAATCACCCAGGACAGCCTGTCCGCGCGCAATGTAGTCATCCAGCGCCTGGTTTGTGTTTGAGAAGAAGTTCTGCTCCCTAAACGCATGAGCCTCGCGCATCTCATCGGGCGAACCTGTCGTCAACTGTCCGCCGGACTGGGTTGGGTGTCGGGGCTGGAAGACAGAGTGCGTGTTGGTCGTCGTAGGGTTCGCATAAGGGTTCTCGGGGGTAGCATTGTACGGTCTTCGTCCGAGGAGTTCCGTGCGGTTATCCTGGTGCTGAGCATCCTCGCGAGCCTTCTTAAGCGAGTCGACCTGTGTTCTAAAGTCGGAAAGATCCTCGCGAAATCTTTTCACTCGCTCAAAAGCCTCTTCTTGCTTCTTGGGGACGATCTCCTGGCGAGCTAGACTTTGGTATTCGTCGAGGGTCTTCGTGAAGGTTGCGATTGAGGCAGACACATTGCCAATATCGGAGGGGGATGTTTGGGGTTTGCTGTTGAGGTTGGAGAGCTCTGCTCGGAGGGATTTGCTTTGCCGCAAGGCGGAGTTGTATGCGATATTCTGTTTTAGGAGTCAGCGATTATATAGGGAGTTATAGGTCTGGTATTAGCTTACCATGATGAAAGATTTGTAGTAGAAAGCTTGAGGTTTGTCAAGCGGCGTGCAACGACAACTTTCATCATGATTTCAGGGTGTTAAGATACATGATAAGGCCAGATTTCGCGGAACGGGTCAATGAAGCCCCGTGTAAGACACTTTCCAGTTTGCTTACCCTGTATCCTCATGATGTCCAAAAGCATCTCCCTTTCCTCATATGATAAAATTGAATCTTGTTTACATATTCTAGTTTTGTGGTGCCGGAAAGCATTTCTCCATTTGAATTGCAACAGCCTATTGGATCTTTGCGCAAGATTTAGAGTTCACATAAAGTTTCATTTACTTCAAATATGCTACTCAACAGGTGTTTTCTGCAAAGCAAATATATGTAGCCAACAAAATTCTCTGCCCATTTTTACTCTTGGTCTTTATCAATGTCTGAATAACCTTACTCAATATCTTGCCGTGATAGATTAGTCTCTATCAAACTTGAAAGGCTTCAATGTCTGGTCCTATTAGAACAAACAGCTATTCCAAGTATATATCAACTTCCTGCTATTGTACATTAGCTAAGGTGACAGCTCTATCCTTTCAGTCCAGTTAATAGGTCTTCCAACCGTCACGATAGCTCTTCTTTTGGTCAAATCCATATTGATGTTGAATAGTGTTACAGTTCCTTGACCAGGTGAGGTCTCAGCCCGATTGATGGACGTCGGATATCCTTGCTCATCTTGAAATAATTCAAAGAATGAAGAGTGATCAATACCAGTAGAGGCTAGTTTCTCCTTGAGCAGCTCAGAAATACGCTTTATACGATCTTTGGAATCAGGTAGCCAGCCAGGTTCATCCACTCCGGGGTGATCAAGAAGGAGGTGATTAGTATGAGGAAGCGTTCCGTCGCTGTCAAAGTTAATCTCCTTTATGCCTATGCTCGTGCATTCCAGACCTATAGCTTCAGACTGGTCTGCCACTAGAATATGGCCACTTCCGGCTATTCCTGTTTTGTAAAGCTTGTCCGCCGCTTCTCGTGCAGATTTCGTCTCGAGAGCTGTCCGTAAAGCAAGGTGAATTGGAAGTTTGGTATTGTCAACGCCGCGAGCTCGAATTGCATTCAACAATGTTCCCACCCCAGCTGAGTTAATACCAATCTTGCCTATCACGCCCCCTTCAGTCACCATTGAGATATTGGGTAGATCTGTTCCAGGCTGGGAGATGTGGCAGACAATAAGATTTGGCCCTTGCTGAGGCTGCCAGTCCCAATTCTGTGCCAGGAGGACTTCGCCGTTGGGTTGACGGTATGCAGCACTGGTACACCCATCCGTTTGAATCGAGGTGCTAGGGACGCTGGTGTAGAGACTAAATGTGATTTCTGTCCGAACGTTGAGGGCGATGATATCGACGAGATCAACGCCAGCACCGTCTGCTAAGCCTTGAAGCTCTTGTACGTGACGGGCAGAGAGCTTTTTCAGGGGCTCAATGTACTTTGCCGCCTCTTTACGTATAGCTTCCCAGTTCATGGAACATGTCTCTTGGAACAGGTTCTCGTAGAAGGCGAGAGACCCCGCTACCTTATCCTTTGCTACTGTGCCATGCTGATGACCGATCTAGGTATAATATAGTTAGGAATAGTCTTATTTGTTTGATTTTGAATTGAGTTATACCTCATAGGGTGTGCCTGAGCAGTGAACCTCTAACATGCTGAGTTATTTCCTTGAGAACAGATTCGTGATGATGTCAAGGGTGAAAGGATCGCCGGCTTACCCCAACATGAGCATTATATATATACGGTTGAGTAGCGCATCCATGAGATCAACGGTGGGGGTTAGCTCAAGTTCACCCTTGAGCATCTCTTATCAGGTTACATTGACGAGTCATTAGTCTTTGATTGATGATATTCCTCAGCACAACACTATATGAAATTTGACGTGATCTCATTCGGAGTCCTGATTGGTATGTATGGATGTTGTTTGTTCTTAGTCACAGTTCTTGACCAGGAGCAGTTCTGATCTTACTATAAATAAGACCAAGCCTTACAAACTATTTGAGCTGAGTTTTGGTTATTACACGATAATGGATCATGCAGTGGATATCATGCCCTTCGGATGATAATACCCGGTTTGAGTCGGCTAAGCTTCCGAAGGTCCTGGATCGTGAGTGGACACTTTCGGAGGTATAAGCGGAACATGATTGGAGGTCATGACAGTTTTCTATAAATCATCGCACTCCTCTCCGCTATGAAGCTTCGCATTGTATCCGACAAAGCCGAAAGATATATCTGAATCCTGCCCAAAACACATCAAAATGGGAGACTTGCCACATCTGGGTGACCAAATTGGCACTTTTAGCCTCTCTACTATTAACCCTGCCGATCCTGCTTACACCCCTCTTCTTTATCGACTCAGGGAAGAAACCTTCCAGAACCGGACAACTCAGGTCAGACATGGCTCGTATCTAAGACGCTTCACCCGAGATACTTCCATCGATATTGCTGCCGCTATCCAAAAAGACTCTGGAATTGATCTTGACAGGTTCATGCGCCGATATGGACTGACGGGTTGTGTGGTTGTCCAAAATGGAGCTATACGACTTGAGGAATACAGGCATGGCAACTCACGAGCTTCTCGGAACGATGTCCAATCTGTTACCAAGTCAGTAGTTTCTACAGCGCTGGCCATCGCACAGCAGGAGGGCAAGTTATCCGTCAACGACCCAGTATCTCGCCATGTCGAAGAGTTGAAAGGAACCGCCTGGGCAGACGTGCCCCTTCTTGCTCTCTCCAGCATGTCGTCGGGAGTAGTTGAGCAGTCCGAAGAAGAGAGACCTGCAGACGTGCCAAACCCCATGTACGCTACTGAGCTTTATCCTCAGACGGATCCAAAGGCCGTCCTCAACTGGCTCAAAACATCCAAGAAGGTGGCTGAACCCTGGGAAGAGTTCCACTACTATAACCCCAATTACTATGTGCTGTCAACGGCTATTTCGCGTGCGACTAAGGAGCCTCTTGATGAGTACCTCTCGCGTGTGATATGGGAACCTGCGGGGATGCAGTACGACGGGTATATACGAACAACCGGTGCGGGACATGTTGATGGCCATGGCGGTCTTTCAGTGGCTCTGACTGACATGGCACGTTTTGGATGCTTCATTCTGGATAGTTTCAAAGAAGGAGGGAAAGGCCCCAACGTGCCACCCGGCTGGTTCCATGATATCTCAGAGGCCAAGCATAGTGTTGGTGCCAGGGCTCTTGACCCTAATAACTTTGTTTCAAACTTTGGCTACGAAAGTGGATGGTGGACGACAGGGAGAGGGGGCAAGGAGTATATGATGGGAGATGATGGAGCATTTGCGGCTATTGGCATGTATGGCCAGTCTATCTACGTTGTACCAAAGCTTGATGTTGTCATCGCGATTCAGTCTGGATATCCTGAGCATGAGCTGGATCTATTCACGAAGAATGCAGAGCTGGCAACTTCTATTTTGAAAGGTTTGAGGCAGCAGGATAGAGGTTAGGAGAACAGTCTACAATGTGCATGAAGATTTCTGTTAGACAGATCTCCAGAGTACAGTTTCATTTTCCCTAGACTACCTCGGCACATTGTGAGTGAATATTCGACGACCTGATTAAAGCTCCGGCAGCAGTGAAGCTTCTGTCTGTTGAGTTACATTCGAAAAGCTAATCACTACACACAGAATATACCAGGCAGTAAGACCGTTGGCTCCGTTTGGCTTTTGAGGGGTTGTAATGCTTTTATATTAAAGTATGCTTTTGTTAAGGTTCTATGCGTAAATAGCATAATAGGTCATGTCACGTCTCTCAAAGAAGTTTACTTATTATGAATTTTACACAATGATATTCCCTCACCCTCGAACGAAAGCATGTTAGAAATGAACTTGGAATTTGAAATGATATAAAGATAGCCCTCTCCCCAGCCTGGAAGGATTGTCAACTTCTTCCTTATACTCAACTTCAGACACCACACCTCGTGCCTAACATTTCGACTTTTCATCAACCCCCTATACCTTTCTTACCTGCTTCCTTTCTTAAGTCACTGGAATAATGTCTTCGATGTATACCTCACTGAATCCTGCCAGATTTCTGGACCTTCCTGCAATACAAACTACTGAAATAATTATCCCTACCATCGGGAAAA
Source organism: Fusarium torulosum (assembly GCA_900312805.1). NCBI lineage: Eukaryota > Fungi > Ascomycota > Sordariomycetes > Hypocreales > Nectriaceae > Fusarium > Fusarium torulosum. Next base: position 7,619 of record ONZP01000553.1, read on the forward strand.
GGCCCTGCGCTACCTGCGGCGTCTCTTTCGACACTGTTGAAGAGCATCAAGAGCATGCCAAGAGTCCTCCCCAGTAAGTTCCACTACTCTTATACGTGGGGTAGATAGTATTGCTAACGACTACTGCAGTCTTTATAATTTGCAATTCCGAATTGCCGTTAATGATGTGACTCCGCATAGCAAACTGCGAGAGTGGTCTGAAGCTGACAAACTCTTCAATAAGGAAGCAAAGAATCTCTCTGACAATGAACAGACCGTTGCCGAGCCTGAAGAGGAGGAAGAAGAAGCACCTGAGTTTAACCCAGGAAGTTGCCTCTTCTGCCATCACACCAGCTCATCCTTCGACAGTAACTTGAGCCACATGAAGGCCTGCCATGGCTTCAGTATCCCCTACCCCAAGTGTCTTACTGTCGAGCCCGAGAACCTGATCTGGTACCTCCACTTTGACATCTTTGGCTCTTTCCAGTGTATGTACTGCGGAAAGCAACGAGACACCCTCGAGGCTATCCAGCATCACATGCAGGCCAAGGATCACTGCCGCTTCCAGATGACACCTGAGATGCTGGAACTTTACGACGCCGAAGCCATGGAGAGTGGAGGGATCAATAAACCTTCTGGAAGAAATGCGAAGATCCTTAGACGTCAGTCTGGAAAGCTTCTCGTGCATCGGTCCAGGTCTTCCCTCTCCTCACGAATGCAAGTCCGCAAGATGATGCACATCAACAAGCGCAAGTCTCTACCAGCAGGTGTCTACGCCAACCCTCGTTCAATCCGAGACACCGAGACCACGAATCCTCTGGATTTCGTGCTGAGAATGCAGAGACTGGCCATCACGGACGACAAGAAGCTTCTGGCCGAGGCGACGGAATACCACGGCCTCATGGGCAAGATACGCTGGAAGCGAGATCTTGCCAAATCAATGCGACTAAGACATAAGTTCACTGCTCATTCCGAGCTTATTGATGACGGGAAAAATTGGATGAGGAAGAAGAAGATGGCAGTTTACCAAGACCATCATCTTCCACCACGATATAGACATGGCAGGTGATGAGGTAGATCTTTATGCACTTTCTAACTCTACCTCACAGTCTGGATTCTTGGAGTTTGGTTTTGAATTTTTGTTTGATTTTACGAAGTGATCGATGGACTGTTTATACGCAAAGAGAACGAAAAGTTTGGAAGGGGAGGAGAAAGGATTGACTCTACGGATTCTTGTCATATATATAATAACTATAGTGGTCAATAGCCTTGCCTGATGGACTAACAAATTGACGTCAATGTAAATACTATTTCTAGAAGACACAGCGTTACATATAACTGTGAGTATTACTATTGGTATATAGATCAAGCTGCCCTATCTGGATTTCTCGAAGTTTGCTATAAGGCCCCCCTTTTCAAACTGTAATTCAATTTACAGAACGAAGGGAATAAAACGAGCTGTTCTTGCGTGCCACTTATCCCACTCTTGACCAAATGCTCGCTTTAACATCACCTCCTCTTGTCTAACCCTTGTCCAGATTGCATACGAGACAAGTGATGCACCAAATGGAATCAATCCCCATATCCAGGAACAGAACGTGCCGTACCACTCCGGCGGGACCCAGCAACTGATAGCTCCATCCAACCTAGCCAGCAGTGCCACATTAGATATCATGAGGATAACCATACCCGTATAACTCGGGTGCTGAACATATTGATAGATGCCTGTTGTTTTCAGACGATCCGGCTCTTTTAATGCAAAGGTAAAGTTTTTACCCAGCGAAGCATATGGAACTAAACGGAGGGGTACACCGGCACAGACGATAAGAGCAAGGGGTATAGCTGTTGCAGCGGACCATGTTATAAGGTCGGTGTTCAACCCGTTCTCTGCACCATTGCGAATAACAGAGGCTGGTATATCTGGGTAGCGCAAGCTCAGGTTGGCCGTGTGGAGTGCCAAGAGTCCCAGGGGGGCTAGGACTACTTTGGTTGAGTGTTTGTTGGTTAGGAACAACCGACGAACAGAGTCTCCTGTTGGTGGTTCTGCATGCTCGCTAGGATTCGGTGGCGATAGGGCGAGATATGTTCCATATGTGGATGCTAATATTGTGGCTGCTAGAGAAGCCTGAGACAAAGAGGTTGGAAAAGCCATTACTGTGTTACTCAATGAAAAGAGAAGTATGGAGTATGCAAATTGTCGTCGAGTCACTCGAATGCAGGCAAAACTACCTTAGATGAGACATGTGGATTTGACTTGAGGTACGATGACGGAGGAAAAGGTTGATAAGACTAAACTAGAGCAAGGCAAGCGATCGAAGCTAGTAGTGACACTTCCACGTGACGTGCGGTAACAATGACGGGATACTCACGTCGAGAGAAAGTGAGCATTTTGTGTCAATCATTTCTTAGAATTTTGTGGGAGAAATAATTAATAAAAGGTATAGATCGAATGTCTGGAGGACACAGATTGCAAGCACAAACATAAGATATGATAAGTGATACATGTCTGAGGCGTAAGCACTCAGAATCAGCCATAGTGGATACCTTCCTAGACTTGTCATAACTCCGTGGAAGAACTCTCCATCAACATCCAACACATAACTACCTACTATCCCAACAATAACAGCGTTGCAGCCAGAAATATTCTAGAACAGATGGCGGAGCACGGAAACCTGTTCCTATCAGCGGCGCCGGAGATTATAAGCTTCCGTATTGTATCGGGGCCCTTACCAACGGAGTCCAGCCACCAATCCAAAGCTCTCAAGCGTCTCTTAAACTGCCTCCAAAGAGGAAAGGTCACTCCCGGGAAACCAATATTCGTGGCACGGATACCCCACTTGGTCTGAGACGGAGATCCTCAGCGCGAGATGAGATTTGTCGATCAGTGTCTTGTGGCGACGGCTGCATAATCGCCTGCAGTCTAGACCTCGTTGGTGTTTTCAACAATCTCCTCTGCTCTCTACGGATACTCTCTGGCACTCTGCCATGTCTACGTGCCCTGCCAGCCGCCTACAGTACTACAGTACTACCGCTACCAGTACACCAGTACTACCGCTACCAGTACACCAGTACGTCAACCTCCCGGTTTTCGGCGTTCGCCCCCCTAGACTCTAGTGGCGAGCGCTAGATACCAAAGCGCAATGCCTTTCTTTCTTTCTCTTTTTTTTTGCCAATGATAGACTCTCCCGCCCGTGGTGAAAAACGTGTGAGAGAAAGAGGGGGACAATTCAACATCGACCTTTGGCCTCACTCGCTTCAATCAATTTCAGTGCCAGTTTGATATCCAGTCCCAGCCAAGCCTCACAATTCTGCATGTGACATCACCAGTCTACCGAGAATGGCCACAGCATGTGTCAGTGTCCAGGTGCCTAAAAAAAGCATCGTCTCCGAAGCTGCTCGGGAGAGGGAGACATTTAGGTACGAGGCACCTTTTTCCACAAGCTTCATTTTCAATCTGTACCATTTTTGCTGAACAAAAAAAAAAACTAGATATGACGACTCACTATTCAACAATGTCCGTATCAACAACTCTGGTACTCCGGTCCCCAGCACTGAGCTGGCTACATGTCCAGATGTCATCTTGACAGCTCTGGCTCGGCTTTGTGCCTCTGAAACCGGTGCAGCGCGCTGCATGATTTCGCTGTTTGACCAGACTCATCAGTATATCATCGCAGAAGCTTCCTCCGTGACCCCATTGATTCCCAACTTCGAAGATGCCGGCAACGGTGAAATTCTGTGGCATTGCGGAACGGCGATTCCACGTTCACACAGTCTTTGCGAGAGTACTTTATGTGCCGACGAACCTGATCAGTTTGACCCCGATCGAACCTATGCTGGTAATGAACTGCCCGTTGTTATTTTTGATGATGTTACTCTTATTCCCGAGTTTGCATCAAAGCCTTATTGTCGGCCCGGAGGCGCTGCTAGATTCTATGCAGCCTCACCAATTCGCAACGAACGAGGTGTCAACATTGGCGTTATCTGCGTGATCCACACAGAGCCTTCGCTGCCCTGGCCAGAGAGACATTCGAGGTTGATCCAGGAGCTCTCGACAGCGGTGGTCGAGCACCTTGAGACCATCAGTCTTAAAAGCAACCAGAGGCGCAGCGAAAGGAAGAGCCGAGGTTTAACGAACTTTCTTGAAAATCATATTGTGACGTCTTTGAACCAGCCCCATCCTTTTGCACGAAGCAATGGAGAGCATGAGAAGCAAACTCCAGCGTCTAAAAGGCCCAAGACTGAGGATGTACAAAAGGCGTTGGGCAAGATGACTATGAAAGATTCCACGACTTCTAGTGTCGACTGTGGTGACACAGTTACATCACATCCAGAGACATCAACCAAAGACACCTGTCAGGTTGAGCTCTCTCCAAAACCAACCGCCCCTCGAGAAACATCCAGTCCTCTTCTAACCCCAAAGCAAATATTTTCCAAAGCGGCTTCTATCGTCAAGGACTCTATTGAAACCGACGGATGCTTGTTTTTGAACGCAGATATGCTCGAATTTTCAAGCGCCGGCTCCTCAACTGAATGGATAGACGAAGATATGGCGGCTCGACGCCCCTCGGCATTCAGTTACAACGGAAGTGAAGACGCTTATACCACCGGTTCCACCGAAGAGCGCATGCGGCCATCATGCCAAGCACTCGGTTCATCAGCCACGGACCAGGAGTACACCGGGAAGACTAACGTTGGGCTTCCACAAGCTCTCCTCGCTCGAATGATTCGACGATATCCTAAGGGATATGTCTTCAACTTCGATTCTGATGGAAACTTGCAGCCTGATGAACTGTCCGATAACGACAGCCAACATTCGTATGATGCAAATCAAGAATGGGCCTACGTTCCGAGCAAACAAGAGAGCAGATTCCGAACCCAGCAACGAGAAGCAAGTAGCCTGCTCGAGACGTTCCCAGGTGCTCGTAGCGTCGCTTTTGTTCCCATTTGGGACCTGAGAAAGAAACGTTGGTCTGCTGGTGGCTTCATTCATACATACAACATCAAGCGCATATTCACTGTAGACCTCGATTTGAGTTATCTCAGAGCCCTTGGGATGCTCGCAGCGTCTGAAGCCTTCAAATTTGAGACTTTAGCTGCTGATAAGGCCAAGACCGATGCCTTGGGTTCGCTGTCTCACGAGCTGAGATCACCACTTCACGGCGCTGTTCTCAGCGTTGAACTGCTTAATGATACAGATCTCACTATTCCACAGCAGAACATCGTACGTACTATTGAGACGTGTTGTCGAACACTTTCGGATACTATCGACCATCTTCTCGAATATTCCAAAGTCAACAAAGCCCTGTCACAGGAAGGGCCTCGCGAAAACCAAGTAGACGGTTTCGGCTACAACAGAGCCTCTACTTTTGGAATCCCTGCTAAGCCTAGGAAGGTTGTTCAGCTTGACGTACTTACTGAGGAGGTTCTGGAGAGCGTCTACGCTGGCTTTAACTTTCAACATGTCTCCATCAACCAACTATCAGACAAACCACCTCGACGACCTGGTCACACTTCTATTCGTCGAATGGACACCATGCAAGCTATAGAAGAGCTTCAGACACCACTCCGGAAGAAGGGAAACAACAGAGCGGAAACGATGATTGGAGACGTCGAAATCTTTCTCGTTATTGATTCGCGCCCATCGTGGGGTTTCTACACGCAGCCGGGGCCTGTGCGTCGTATCATCATGAATCTGTTCGGAAACTCGCTCAAGTACACCCAGCATGGTCTCATCAAAGTATCCCTGGAACAGTCAAGCGCTATTCGAAACGACGATAATGACTGTTGGGTTACTATCACCGTTTCAGATACTGGAGTAGGCATTAGTGACGAATTCCTGGAGGACGGATTATTCAAACCATTCTCGCAAGAGAACCACTTGTCTCCCGGTACAGGTCTTGGACTGAGCTTTGTCAAGCAGATAACAGCGCAGTTTGGAGGTCACATCTCCGTCGATAGCAGAGTCGGGGTAGGAACCACTGTGACAGTCCGATTGCCCATGAAACTAGGGGATGACTGCCACAACGGCGTTGGCGAGTTTCGACAAAGGGAGGAGGAGTTCGAGCTACAGACGGACAAATTACGAGGATTGCGAGTCAAGGTGGTCGACTTCAATAGGGATGTGGTCACAGGTGGAGGCTCTTCCAAGAAAACGATTGAGGCTCCGGATCAACTTGTGCAAGACATATGCAAAGACTGGCTAAATATGCAAGTCAACGCCGATCCCGAGGGGTCTGAATCATCGTGCTGGATGCCAGACCTCGCCATATGGTCTGAACAAGGATTCGAACGCCCTTACGACCCGCAAGAATCACTGCCAGACGTTCCAAACATCGTGCTTTGTGCCAATGCCCTTACTGCACACCAATATGCCTCTGGCACTAGGACCACACCACGCCATGGAGTATTCGAGTTTATTTCACAACCGTAAGTTACTCAGTTCTCCTATCTAATATTAGTCACTAACTCGTATTTAGACTCGGCCCTCGGAAACTTGCAAAAGCATGCGCTCTGGCCCTATATCGCTGGACAGTCGCGCAAACGTCTACTAATTCTCCAACAACTGCATTCACGCCGTCAGAACCTCAGAATCCGTCTGTCAGCGAAGCATCTACACTAACAGATCCTGGCTCACCATTCCCTCAAAGTGCAGACGCAACACCAATTCAAACCAAGGAATACTTCAGAACCCCTGAATTTCTACTTGTGGACGACAACTTCATCAACCTCAAGATCCTATCATCATACATGAAGAAGCTCAAGCAGCCTTACCAAACAGCTTCGGATGGCTTAGAAGCGGTAGCAGCATACGAAGCCGACCCAGGTCGTTTCTCGTGTATCTTGATGGATATCTCCATGCCGGTAATGGACGGTTTTGAGGCAACACGACGAATTCGTGCTTTTGAATCTCAGCAGGGCCTGAGACCTTCTCTCATACTGGCTTTGACTGGCCTCGCTTCTGAGGAGGCGCAGAGAGAGGCGACTGTGAGTGGACTGGACTTGTTTCTTACCAAGCCTGTACGATTGAAGGAGCTGGGTCCAATTTTAAGAGCGAAGGGGGTTTTGGAAGAGGAATCGAATGTGGGCTAGTTAAATTTGGCAAAGAAAAAGGAGGTTTGATGATATATCGTTATGAATGACTAAAAGTAAAGGATAATGGATAGGATGGGAATGATAAAGATAGTAATGAGATAAGAGTTTGGAACATTCAAGTAAACGCGGGATATTGGTCAAACTCGAGAGAAGTATCAAACCTCGCCCACAAGGGTCTCAGCTATCTACTCTGATTGAAAAGCACTAGTTGTACAGTCTGTCACCCTGATACTGCGCAGGATAATCAAATCATTGATATCAGTCACTATCTGGCTTAACAACAGGATATGGAGGAAGGCTGAGAGAAAGATTATGCATTTGGTTAGTATACGAGCCTGTTCATATACGTCGGTATTCGACCGGAAGATTAAGTAAGTCATTACAAGATATACAAGTACTGGGATTCCTCGCTGTCTTCCAGTCTGTTCCCTCATCTTGAAGTTCTATTTCAGTAAGACCAAAGGTTTGATATTCATATCTGGGTTCATAGGTATACATACTTCTCTAATCCATATCACCAAAAGATATCAGGGGCCACTCCAGAGCTCGTAATAGATCCATAGGTGAGTTTGGATGTAGACCCAAGTAAGTGTGAAATAGCATACTGTTTCCAATACTCCTCGCGATAGCCCATCGTGTTTAAGCTACATATCCCTGACCCCTGAGCTGTGCCCTCACAATGGCTATAGGAGGGAAGATGGGAAGAGGCACATTGAATACAGAGGTATATCTTGGTTCTATGAGACTGTCCGTGTTGAAATATAAGAAAGATTAGGATCCTAGTGCCTGTTCAGACCTCCATATCAACAGTCTTAAAGCACCAAGGACCATATATATATCATGAAACTCAAACCTGCGTAGGAATACAAGGTAGTACGTACTTTGTACTTTCGTGTTTTTCTAGGTTCAAGATCCTAGTATCCTTGATCACCGAAGAACTACAGTCCGTTGGCCGAGGTTCAACGTCAAGTGCTCAATCCAATCTTAGCATCAGATCACAACCCTCATCTTCACCTACTCAACTTTTGATCCACTATCGACTATTAACAAGTATCCTCATCAGATATCCGAAAACATACTCCTTCATCGTAAGAGGTGAGAATTATATATATTAAGTATCAACATAAAAGCACATGCACGGCAATATGACAGTAGAAAACACGCTTCATCAACCCACCATTCTGCTCCGTAACCCATAATAGTTTGTTCTTTCACATGTAGACACCATTCCCGGTATCCCGCCCCAGCGCTAAATGCAACTCCTGTCCCGAAAACGCAGAAAATATAAAAGATGGAAAATGATGATTGATATTTTTTCGCCTGTAAAACGCCATGCCGCTTCATATCCGTAACCCTTGGTATCTTCAACACGACCCAATAAGCGCCAGACCATTCTCTGTTGTGTGGTTTTCTCTTCTCTTTCGGCTTTGATTCTGTGTCTGATGTTTGTTCTGCTTTTGTCTTTTTCCTGGTTTGTTGTAGTTTTACGGTTGATGTTGTGATGAGCCTATTGAAGCCTGCAACTTCATGAATTTGGTGTAGTTCTCCTGGTTCTTGTTGATATCCTACTGCCGATGAGGGGTCTCTTTAAAACGTCTTACCCAATGCTGTCGCACGCGACCTGGCATCTTGCAGAATACCATGGCCTTGCATTCATTAACAAGCACGCCCTCTGAGATCTTAACCTGCAGGTCCAAGTCCTCATCGGCAAAGTCGCGAAAGAAAATGTCGAGGGCTTCCTCCTGCCAGCGCAAAGTGTTTCGAGATCGTACCGCTTCAACGAGCTCATCCACCGGGGGTCCGTTGGACATAGTCTGGCTGTCCGCCTGCGATGGAGAACCGGCACTCGGGCCATCGCGCACGGCCATGGGCAGCATGGACGAGTTAAGGACGGATGCGGTAAGAGCACGAGACCCATCGTTGGACGAAGTTCTACGGCGTTTGCCGGGAGATTCGGGTGCGGCTTGTCCCAGAGGGATGGTAGAGGTGGGTGGAGTGGTATCGAACATAACGGGGGTACTCGTGGTGGGAAGCTGTCGCTTGCGACTCTGTGTGATGGTCTCGTCGGGCGGGGTAAGAGCATTTGCATTTGCTACAGTCGGGGGTCCGCGAGGGGGGATCGTGGTAGACATCGGCCGTTGCGTCACTGACCCAGTGGAGGAAGTGGTGGGAGTCTGGGTCAGCATGGGTCGCGAGTTGGGACTCTCGAGTCCCGGGGGTCGAGGAGGGGGATCGCTTTGCAGGTTGAGAATACCAGTGCCGGGCATATCGGGGTCGTCGCTAATAGGTCCGTCTGTCCGTCTTCGAGGTTTCATTATCCGTTTAGGAGCGCCACCCGAACCGATGACGTCTGGATAAAGAACCTCCATGAAGTCCTCGTGATCAAAAGGTCGGCCGCGCAATGCCCTAGAAAGCGGTTCCCTCTATTTGAGTGTCAGTACGTGCTTGGGCGCAGTTGTTTAATTTGTAATCGCCTGTGGCAGGCGAGCCTCGATACTCGCGTGATGGCAGTCCCTCATTGTTCACATCGTGGCCGTGCAAGAATTGTTTACCTCGATATGCGCAGTCCACGCCTCCTCGGTAGCAGTGACCGTCCTCGTCACCTGATTATACACGAATTCGGGATCCTCACGAAGCCCTCGCCACAAGCGAAAGCGCTTCCTCGCGTTGTCGCTCTTGTTGATCAGGTGGCTTTTCGCCGGGTAGGCGCCATGGCTCTCCTGCAGGGCGACGGCGGCGCGCTCCCAGGCCTCGGCCTTGAAGGAGGAGTTCTCGCGGAGACCAAGTTGGACGCTCTCGCAGAGACTGCGGAAGAAGGTAGCTTCGTATGCGGGAGTCCAGCTGAAGCGCGGCGCTCTTCGATCGCGGTCGACTCGGGCTGGGGGTTGACCGTCGGGGCCGAGGACATCGGCGTCGTCTTCGGACATTGTTTTTCTTCACCGGGAAGAGAGGAGAGTCAAAGATAAATGATTATAGGAACAATAATAATTAATAGGCCCCCTCGTGACTTCTTGAAACGAGGCTGAGGCCGAAGCAGAAGCAGAAGCAAATGCTTCACCAAGACTGTGCTGTCGGTGCAGTATCAGTATGTAGGATCCCAAAGCCAATCCAATGTGTCGGGAATTCCCAAACCTTAGCCTAGCTCGCCCAGTCGGGACTCGGCCGGGCGGTGAGTTTTCAGTTTTCAGGTGGGGGCAAACAGGTCACCTGGGCCACTGGGAATTTCACTATGCGTGGGCTATCACGTGCATGCATTACCTGAAGAAAAGGGGAAACTCAACATCAGCATCTAAACAATTATCTACCATTTTATTATATGCTCCAATGCTAGGGCCCAAGAACAAACCATGATATCATTTTATCATCTTTAACTTGAAAATGCGACGCGCCGGAACTTTTGCTCCTTGCCTATCACCCAAGTGTGATCCAGGGCCGCGGGACAGGGATTTGCGGTAGCTGAGGCTCAATTCCCCCTCAATCTTCATGTAATTGGTCTATCGGACGGGTGAGCTGCATTACAAGGATTACGGGTACTTGGCCATCGTGATCTGTCAAGGGCCGTCATCGACAGTGAGCTTTGTGATAGACTCATACAATTTTATGGAGATTGTTCCCACTGTTGAGACTGGAGGTTATGGCCCGAAATATTATATACCCGCGGCTATCGCGCGTCAATTACGTCGATATTTGTCGTTCATCCTTGATCATCTCTGGTCTGTTTCGTCGGCCAAGATTCATCACACGTCATCATCATATTTGTCAAGGGCATACAGAATACGATGATAGATGCGCCGGTTAGTGAAAAGCTCATATTACTCTATGAGACGTATCAATTAAGGCATTATAAAAGTATAAATATCAACACAGATATATCGAAAAATATGTGATTTAGAGAGAAAATAAAGATTCAAGGACCACAGCAACGACAATGGCCACACCAGCCAATCCCAAGTCGCGACCAGCAGCACCCGATACGACAACTGGGAGGTCTGAAGGCATTCCTAATGACACGTTAGTATTTCTTTTCATTCGATCATGTCTGTTACTGGACTTGTCACACTCACCAGGGTGGGCACTCTCTGGATAATCAGCAGCTGAGCTTGGCCTGACACTTGATTGGAATCCGTTGTTGTCGCCTGCGGGAGCTTTGGGTGCGGCTTCTCCTTGTGGCTTGTTGTCTGCGCCCTCGGCAGGGACAGAGCCTTCTGGGCTGTAAGGCTCAGTCTCAGACTTCGAACCAGGTTGACTGTCTGGGTAGTAAGAACCCCCCTCAGGCTTTGAACCTTCTTGGGCTCCTGGGTAGTGAGAATCGCCCTCAGGCTTTGAATCTCCTTGGGCTCCTGGGTAGTGAGAATCGTCCTCAGACTTGGAGTCTTTTGGTGCTTCGTATCCATTGTCACTGTCGATGGGCTTCACAGCAATGGGCATCTCTGTTGGGTACGTGACATCGTTGATGTACGGGCGGTCCGAAACAGGATACGTGATGGTAGCCGTGACAGTTTCAGGACCACAGGTAGTGCACGTCTGGACATCATACGTGAACCCAAAGGGAAGATCATGGTCCATGGTGGGCTTCGCCTCCATACCCTTATATGTCTCGGTGATGACATACTCTTGGTCATAGAGGCCAGTGGAGCAGAAGGCCGGGTACTTGGTAGTGTACTCAAGAGTGTGGACGCAAGTCGGGCAGCCGCAGTTACAGTCGGGAGCTTGAACCTCGACGATGATGGGACCTCCTGGGACGGCTGGCTGCCTGATTATGCAGGTCGGGGCCACGACAGTAACTGTAGGGACGGCCAGACCACCTTGGGTGAAGCATTGTGTTATCGTTGCCGTGGCGTAGGTGAGCTGGATGTCATCGTCAGCTGCCCTCACGATTGTGAAGAGGGCAGGCAGGATGATGGAGTTGAAATGCATCGTTAACGAGTGTGAGGAAGTGAATTCAAGTAAACGAGTGACTGAGTTGGAGAGAGCACAGAACAACGGCCAAGTCGGAAGAGGAACTGGAAGCCTTTTGAAGGGCGAGACTCCCACTCAGATATGTGTTGACCCGTTAAATCGGCTACAAGGGAGGATTCTTGCATACCAAAGGACTCGGCTCATTTGTCGCAACGACCATGTGGCTGGCTGGTGTAAATCAACCTTAGCCAACAGATGGGGGCCTCAAGGGCCAGACACTAACATGTTTCCAAGCTGTTTTTCTCATCCGAGATTCTTGTTCCAGCTTGGGATCCGAACTCTCTTTTACCGGGGAGATATGTCCAGTGGCGGACTGACGGGTTCAAAATCTCGAGTGTCGGGTGCGCACCAGGAATTCAGAAGACGTGTTGGTCCCAGGTATTTACATTCGTGTGCTAGGGAAATTAGGATCAGGGCAAGGGAGTGTCGGTGGGCTAATGTTTCACTTGAGTGGCCATCTTAGCAATGGCGGCCAAGCTACGCTATTTTATGTTTCACTGCGGAGATGAATGCATGTCAAGAGAATGGATCAATAGTCCAGAACGTCACGTGGCCTATTCAGAAAGCACCTGGGTTGAAACAATATACATTAACTGCCCCCTTACGCATTAACATGTGTTGATGGGTTTCTAGCATGATCAACATCTATCAACGGTAGTATAGTGTTGAGATCCAGTTGGCTTACTATGTAATAACTATAGTCATTCTAACTCACAATTCCTTTTTAAACATCCTATGCCTAACCCGTTTCTGAGTTCGTCGTATGTTAACCCTCTTCAGCAGAAATTGCACCAACACGGCCTCCCCAGACGAGTTTAGCCTGCTCTTAGACAGTTCCTTTCCATGACCGAAGTTCCAATAGTGAAGACTCTACTACACTCTCCTGTCACTCTGATATGGTCACTGGAATACCGCGAGTAAGAAGGCTTCCACAACTGTAGAACCGTACCAAGGAAAGTTTGATCGATCTCCTAAAACTATGCTGTTGACTTTTCTGTTATCCCTTCCTTTCTTATCTTCACTGGGACCTGCGGTCATCAAATTTTGTGCTAAGTTGTATGCAACTTACAAGATGCTCATAAACCACTTTCTCCGTGCCATAAGCATGTTCTAAAAGCACACTTGAAATAATATGGCTATTGACACTAGCTAATTGGTTTCTCTGCTATGCTTTCTCTTTCTCACCCCCTTTCTTCTTCAAATAAAGGGTCGATATATAGACATCAGACTCTTGATACTTCTAAAATTTGAAAGCCGTGACGGAACTGCTCCTTATCTTTCCTTTCTCATACATATCTATCAACTTCTCTCCTGTACTCAGGCCGAATATCAAACCCAGAAAATTCTTTCACCTTGTGAATCAAAAAGATAAGAATTGATCAATGTCAATGGCTATATTCAAAATAACTCAGTATGATATTGCGCCAAGTCGTCAGACCAGCAGTCCTACCAGCAATGCATGACAATCCCTAGGAGAATCGCGCCGACTACCCCTTTTCTATGCTTCATAACCAACCACCACAGAAAAGCAAAAGAAGTATTTTGGATGAAGAACAAACGCATTATAAGACAGATATAAAAAAAAGCTCGACATAGGCCCTAACATTTTAAACGTGGTCAAACTACCCAAATATCATCCAAGCATGAAATCATCTCTATACGTACATCGCCTATATGAAGTGAAAAGATAAAGTAAAAGCTTACGTCGAACTCTGGATAAAATCCAAATTGAGGCTTCTCCAATCCCACAACTGTGAGAAATCGCCAAGATCGACGTCCGTTATTATTCCTAGGCCGTAGTCCACGTTGAGGTCCTGAGGCTGGTAATCGACATATTGCTGAGGCACCATGCCGGCAACTTGGTGATCCATTTGATTCATTGAGTAGAGACCACCGCTTTGCACAATTCCATCGATGCCAGCACTGGGAGATGGGACTTGGTGTGGCACAGCTCCTACATTGTAAGACACCTGCGGTTTGGCGTATCCTTCCAGTGGGATTTGAGCCATCGGGACATAGGCGGCATGGTCGTGGGCATCGTGCGAGTAATTGCTCTGGGGCGTCGATTCTGCACCAGCACCTTCGGAGCTTTCATCATAACTTGGCGAGCTTTCCTGCGACTCTTTCTCTGGTTGGTATCCGGGATCTGGCTTATAGTAAACCTCTTGGTTATAGTTGCTGGCCGGCTCCGGTATAGGTACTTGTGCGACTCGCTGTTTCTTACGAGAAACAGTCTCACGTTGAGGTGGTGATTTTCGAGGCATCTTCTGGGCCATCTTAACGAGGATGTCGTGCGAAGTCTTTGCAGTTTTTGATAATAATTTAAGGCGCTTCAGTAGCTTTATCGAATTGTCCACTGAATCGATGATCTCGTCCTTCCTCGGAATCGTGTCGTCGTGGTCCTTGATAACAGCGGTGGAGAGAACGGCTGCTGTATCAAATAGCGAGAAGATGATGAAATGAAACCTGCCGTCCCGGTGTGAAGCATGATTGGCCCATCGGTTAGTGGTTTCCAAGTTCTTTAAAGAATACTTGACAGCATCGTTTCGAATGGCCAAAACCTCCTCTGAGGAGTTCTTCGTGTAAACCTGTGCCATAAACGATCGCATCGGGTTCAGGATCATCAGATACGCCATGGTGTGCAAGTAGAAACGGTGGTAGACAATCCAACTGTGCTTCATGTCCTTGGACGTGTCGGGATTGTCCACGTCGTACACGGCAGGGAAACGTGATATCCATTGCTCAAGCATAGCTTTATACTCTTGAATATCGTTTGCGGAGGTAATGTTTTTGGGAGCTCCCCATCGCTGTGCTAGTTGCGTGACCAGCTCTGATTGGAGTTTCATGTGTAGGAGTGGCGAGGGTGAGAAATCTTCAAGTGCCAGACTCGGTGGCTCCACGTTGATATCGCTATGGTCGATAATCGTCGGCCGACCCAGGCCAGAAGCGAATTGCCTGTCCACTAATTAACACACAATTCGAGGATGTTCGATTAGTCCCACTTACCAGTCCCAGCAATCCAAGACACACCACACTCTGCGACGCATCTCTCGCTCAAATTCAGATAAACCTTCGGCAATTGCAGTTCGGTGAAGACCTTAAGGACAACATTAGTGTCAACACCATATAGAGCAAGGTGTATGCATGTACCTAGCTCGTGCGCCTCACGAACAGCAGCACCGATGACATGCCAAGCTTCAACAAATCTTGCCTCAGACTTGTACCAGTAGATAGAGTGAAGCATCCATTGAATATTGAGAAGATGGCAATGGCCAAGAGGAATCACCCTCCCAAGTTCTGTAGCGGCTTTATGATACTCTACTGTTAGCTTGTCGGAGGGTTCTGATAACTGAACCTCAATAATAGGTTTCATGTCGACGTCTAGGTGCTGGGTGGCACACGCGCAAACCATAACTAGCAGGATTGTCCACTGCAATGAGAGTGATTGGTTGCGAGACCTGCGATCCCACCACTCTTGATACTCTTGGAGGAAGACAGGAGGATAGATGATGTAGTAATGATAATTCATGTTGTTGAAAAAGCTTTGGACAAGAGCGTCTAAGCAAGAGTTAGCACACAGCACTTCTAGTGGATTCTAGGCCAGTTTGAGGGACACTCACCCATCTGACGGCGCCCTGGCAGAACATCGATTGCATGCTTAAGCTGAGGACAGGTACGGGGATGAACCCAAGTTAGCTCGCCTAGAGGTTTCTTATCCTTCTGTTATGATTCTTAGCACAGGTAACGACCAAAACAGCCTTGAGAGCCAGTTGGAAACTCACCTTTGGGTCGATAGTCAGAGACTCGAAGAGGGGTCCAGCGGCATAACCCATAGCCCCAAGTCCAACATCGTCCTCCTCCTCATCAGGTTCGGAACTTTCGGGTTCGCCATCGTCCTCTCGGCTACGAGAACGCTTTTTCTCGCTACCCGGCGTGAGACTGTCAGAGGGTGAGCTGGCCGTGTTGGCCTGAATGAAGCGGCATTTATCTGCGACCTTGCGCTTCTGGCAGTGGTTGCAGGGCCATTCTCGGTTGCACTGCCGGTGGTCAGCGCGGGGCTACAGGGCCATACTGAGGCCATAGGAAAGAGCGTAACATCGTTCCCGAGACCATATTAAGGACTTTGACGTACCTTTTGCTTCCTGCGATGGCACTCAGCGCAAGCCGAGCGATACTGGCCTGTATTCGAATTGTTATCCTCCATGTTGAGGTGGAGTTGATGTGTGGAGATCGACAGGGAGCGACGCGAAGGTAAGTCCAAGGATGGGTTGGGGAAAAACTTTGACGCGTTGTTCCGGGAAGGTTCCCCAATCGGCCAATTGAAGGCAAAAAATGGTCTTGACTGATTGTAGATTAGTTCTAGACTTAACGGATGATGCCGCCCCCGTTTTGATTTAGATCATCTCGATTTTCTTTGCTTTTTGCCAGTTCTGGACCTCGGTCGAAGCTACGTTGGAGTTATGAAGGGATAGGAGAAATTGGCTGTGTTTTCGGACAGAACCAGGCAAACACTGACTCGGTTTAGATGTTAATAAACCCCCTATCGAGCATCATGTCGGTCCGATTCTGCTAGTTCATCAAAAGTTCACAAGTAGCATCTGCGTAGTCCATATGAAAGCCGATCAAGTTATGACGCCGCAAATGCAGCCTCCCTCGATCTACACGAACCTCCCAAGCCACTTTCTAACATTTACGGCAATTCATTCTATGTTTGGCAGAACGGGCTTTCAGGCTTGCGGGGTCACCCGATAATAATAGGATGTGATGTCAGATGTTCTTTGACAAGGCTGAAATAAACTTGTGCTCCATTCGTTCGACATAACACAATAGGCCTGCAGCGTTCAATTGCGGATCATTATATCCGCGAAGGGAACCTTGATTGAAGTTGTCTGCCTTGATTTCAATGAACTTTTCCAGCGACTAACGCGTCTCATGTTGGTGTCTCTGTGGGTTTGTCACGGAGTGATTGCGTGAGAGCTCCGACTCATATGGCCTGGACCCAACTCGAGGGAGTCGCTGAATAGTAATCACCCAAATACCGAGTATTTGTAATTATTACACACAAGGTTTGTGGCGCACTCATCCGTAGGTGGCGTAGAGGCAACTCTAAGCTTTTTAGAGGGCGTCTTGGCTAACGTCTTGAAGTAAACCTAGGCGCTAGTCCCCTGCCTACTCGAGTCTAGATGCTTCTACGGCTGTTCTACATCGTCTATGTCATGGCTTTCTTGCTCATGGTGGGAATTTCACGCAATTGACAGTTGATTTGGAATGCTCATATTCAGGGGCATAGTTTCCATGATGATCCCATGAGTGGCATGAGACTGTCTCAACTTGAAAAATGGAGAAAAGCGAACTTAATAATGTCTAACTTAATGAAGCTCGATTTTTAATTAGGGTTTTCGAAATTATTAACAAAGCTCTCAACTCTTTCGTCATCGGTCTTTATCCCTTTCTTCGCTTTCATCGCAAGCCTGTTGCTACTAGCCATAAGTTTCTCAAATTTCTTCCTCCGCAAAATTTTGCCGGATCTCCTTTAGTGATTTGATTTGCTTCCCGTCTTTGTCAAAGTTCTCTTCACTAAGCCACGCCTCAAATGATTTCTTAACAAGAGGCCATTCGTCGTCAGTGATACTGAACCAAGCCGTATCTCGACGCCTTCCCTTTAGAATCATATGCTTCCTATTTCAAATGTTACTATGGCATAGTTAGATCGAGAGTTGTGATAAATACCTGAAAATACCCTCAAACACAAAGCCTAGACGCTCGGCAGCTGCCAGACTAGGCTTGTTGAGGTGATTGGCCTTCCACTCCACTCTCAGATATCCAAGGTCGTCGAAGGCGTACTTGATGATAAGGTAAAATGCCTCCGTAGCAGCTCGTGTTTGTTTCAACTGTGCACCAAATATGATACTGCCAATCTCTATCCTTCGATGGCTAGGAACAATGTTGAGAAAGGACATTTGGCCAACTGGCTCAGATTGAGGATCATTGCGAGGACCGGAGAGAACAGTGTAGAACAATGGGTCCTCCGTCTTGCTGAAACCTTCAACGGCCTCTCTCCATTCTTCAGGCTTGAGATAGGGGCCGCCAAACATGTATGTCCAAAGATGGCCATTCGCGCTACCGCCGAGGTGTCTCCAGGTTGGGTCGGCATGAGAGAGCTCCAACGGAATTAGAGCAGTATAACGGCCCTCCAATACACAACGAGATGGCGCGGAGGCGGTGCCCGATGGGGTGACGGGACCAACTGTTTGTTTACTCATGATTTGGGTTGTTGTGTTTGTGAAATTGTTTTGAGTTCAGTGTAAGAGGAGGTGTTTTGATTTAACAACGTGCGTTCGGTCGTCGGATCCGAGGCATGATAAGTTCGGCACTTTACTCCGAAAGTGAGTCACGAAAGGTTTCTTATCTTGTGGACAGTAAAATTGCGCCCTCCCGTTCTTCCATCGTGTCTAAAAATGATATTCAATATTCATATTCCTTCAGAGTATCGCAAGTCTCCAGTAACGATTTTGAAAATGGTTTGAAAACAGTTCTTACTAAACTTCGGGATTTGAAATCTAGTAGGTCCTAAAGGTTGGCAATATAAATGTGTTGAAGACCCCCTATATACTGATAGAACGACGTTTAGATACACTCATACTTAGGCAGTCGGAGGTTAACCCAGTTGGCTTCAAGCATGGCACAAAATTTCAGTATAAGGCACGCAATCATAAGACGCGAATATCATGATATCCGGTACCAAATGACAAACAATGAAAAGAAATAAGACAGCATGGGAGGATTACAGATCCTTTAAAATGTAGCTTACCAAGAGCCAAACCGTGCTAAGTCAATCTCTACTGCCATCATGCCCGGTTTGTAGTATGATAAATCGCACTCAGTTCCTTACCCTGTAGTTTTGCCTCCAGTGTTTGAACTGCGCCTTGTCTAGGCTATACGCCGATCAGGCAATCTGACATGGGAACCGCCAAGATTCTCACCTCCAATCAAATAGTGACGCCGGCTATAGAGCCTGTTATTGAGATGTCATGTGAAGCTGCGCCTCGACATATCAGATTTATGATCCCCACGTTGTTTATCTTAGCCTTGCAACGTGCATATTGAGGACCGTGATTTAAAGGACCAAGTCCGTGCTACTAAAGGTAGACGTAAAGATAATTTGACTTTCGAATTATCACGCACATTATGTCACGGAACGAGGATATTCTGAAGGCTCAAGCAGAGCCATTGTCAACGATGGAGCCTCCTCCTTCATATGATTTCGAACAGACTCAGCCTTCTCCGCAGGACAATCAAACCAACGCACCGGAAGCTTTGCCTGTTCTTGTACTCGATGACTGCAAGATATACTCTATATTCGCTCCGGATCGCACCCTCTATGAACTCAGCAATCCCCCATGCGAAGCAACTCGCACAGTCTACGGCATTGAGAAAATACGATACCGTGTGGTGAACGATGGCGCTGAGCCGAAGCTGAAGCATGTTGTCGACCATATCTATGACATGGGACATGGCCTTTTGACCCTATCAAGGAATGTGGCCATCACCGGGAAAACAAGCCAGAAGCGTACCTATAAGAGCGCGATTATGTCTAGAAGGATCGGAGGGGGTATCAAAGTTGACGGACTGCTCCAGGCGGAGGCTCCTCTGAGAGATCGACTAAACCAAGGTCGGAACAATACTGTTGTATGGAAAGATGATCAAGGGCAGACCATTGCTGTTGAGACGCAGCTACAGCGCGACAAGGACAACAATATCCTAGAACTTCCACGGCTCTCTATCAAGGCCAACATTGAAGAGAAGCTTTATGATTTGTTGGTTACTTGCTGGTGCGCAAGTATATGGAAGGAAGCTGAGAAAGATTTGAAAGAGCCATTGAGTTGGAAAAAATGTAAGTTACCCTTCTGGCTATGTATGAGTTTACTAACCTCTCGCCAGTCAAACATATTGCGTCTACTATGCCTAACAAGGCCCCGGGTATGTGGATTGGTGGTAACACAGGGTCAGGAATTTAATTGAATGAAAGACCTTATTCGTGATGAGAACGGGACTATCACTCGGAGTACAATCAATATTATTGGAGTTAAAATGATGACTCCCCATTAGTTTCTCATTGTGCGAGATTCCTTGTGTGCTTATCTCGTGGCACTGAGAGGCTCTTTCCGAGCCGTTGAGATCGCCAGTGATGGAAATTGTCGATGTCTTATTACAATTAAACAGTCAACAACCTAAAAAGTTTAGCATGTTCATCTACAGAAATGCCTCGCTACTTGTACGAAGAACGCGGTTGGTGGGGACATTTTGAGTTCAAGACATGTCCCAGTCTAGTGAGGATTGATTTCGCTTAATTAGTAAAAGCCAATATTGAATGGAAAATCACTCATGGAGTGTGATTTACAACTTGTGAACACAGCATCACAGCACGATGGCATGGATGACTCTTGGAAAACATCAGGACATGGTGTACAAGGGGTTGGTTGAACTCTGAATCAGAGGCCAAACATCTCTTATCAGTTGTAAGGATGGACTCGACCCCTCAGAATGAGTATAGCACTCGGTGATATATGCCGCGCCGCGTTTATAATTGTCACGATTATCGACCAGGATACTGGGGTTGTGCATAACCCACGCGGTGGACGGGCCGGTCGATATAATAGCATTAAGCTATCGACTAGGCTCATTTCCACAAACAAACTCCGTCGAGTTTTCGATGAAACACTTTTTTATCACTTGCCAAGGTGGTTCCCGCCCGTTGCCATCCAGCCACCCGCGTCTAGGAGACATTAACTACGGTCTTGCACAGCGGGACTCATGCCTAAACAAGACGTCGTCGAAAGAGTCCGGTGATGCTTAGGTTCCATACTCACCTGAAATGTGCCCCTTTTAGCACCCTCGTGGCGTGATCTAGACAGGAAAAAACAATTTCTCTTGGCGTATGCCGGTTGTAATTTTACAGACCAGGGGGGCCTGGGAGCCTGGGGGCCTAGAGGGGGCCTTCAACTCCAAAGCTCCGGAGCTAGGCGAGATGAATAAAATGAATGCCCACCCCCTAGCTTCAGCTTGGTTCAGCTCCCAGCTCCAGCAGTTCTCGAATAATTTGAACCTGGATCGCTTCTTGAATTGAGAAGTCGTGGATGGAGGGCAAAGAGTCAAAAATGGCTCCGACAAGCCGCATCGCCTTTTTGGCGCTGTCTTTCCTCCTTTCAAGCCGATTTGTCGCTGCTGGTATGTCAATAACATAACAAGCCCCCTTTTTATCTAGAGCTTCACTGACGTACGGTCTCAACGCGTTGTAGACTGCGACATTTCCGGCAATTACACAATTATCGAATCACCCGATGGCCAAGACGGAATCTCATCCTGCAAAGATGTCGACGGTTCTTTATCACTCCTCTTCGACAAGAGTCCTTCTTCTTGGCCATCCGATAAGGCCACAGTCGATCTCGGCGATATTAGTTCTCTTACCGGCAGTCTGGTTATCTACCCCCACCACGATTCCAAGAAGACGGTGGTCACAGCTCCGAGTTTAAAGACAATTGATGGCGAGCTTACGATATGGAACACGGGCACGGGCAAGGACCATACGGTTGAGGAGTTTGATTTGGTTTTCGACGCATTGGAGGAAGTCGGCGCCAATTATGTCATCACAAAGGCTTTCGCCAAGCTCTCAATTGAGCATAAGAAGGACGTAGAGGTGGGCTCTATGATGAGAGTCACTGAGACCGAGGTGGAGGAGTTACAACTTAACGGAGTGCACACTGTCAACGGAGACTTTTCAATCGACACCAATAGATTGATGAAGGAATTGGATGTTACTGCCCTCACCTATGCGAACAAGGGCTTCAGCATCAAGGGCAACTCGGCGCTTGAAAAAGTCTCGTTCCCCAAACTCAAGACAGTCAAGGGAAATCTGGAGGTTAATCAGAATGGTGCTCTGGCAAAGCTTCGACTTGCTGCTCTCGAATCAGCTGCGACTATGTCTATCACCGCCAACGGAGGGCCTGCTACTGTGCTGCTACCGTGGCTCTCATCGATTGGAAACAGCACCACTACTGCAACCTCGAACTTTGGAGGAATAAAGAAGATTGAGTTTTCTTCTTTGCGCAAGGTTAAAGGTTCATTGACATTTGAGACCAATGCGTTTGAGGATCTCACAATTCCTTTGTTGAAGGAAATGAATGGTGGCATCACTGTGGAGGACAACCCTTCCCTAACGACATTTGCTTTACCGAGAGTTACTTATATCGAGGAACTGGACATTAGCGGCAACGACGAACTCACCAACATTACAGCCAACGCCCTCAAGTCTGCCGGTACCATTTCGATAAAAGGACCTTTCACGAATGTCGAGTTTTTCAACCTTGAGAAGGTTACCGGAGATTTCAAGGTCGTTGGTGACAAGTCTATGGACTGCAGCTGGTTTGACAAGAACATCGAGAAGATTGTGGTAGGAAAATACACGTGTGTTGGAGATCACGATGAGAAGGAGAGGAAGTCGAGTACTGGTGGTATCGAGGATACTGAGGGTAGCCCGGAAGACTACATGTCTGCCGACGATGACGACGATAGCGAGGGAAGTGGCAGCAGCGGAAGTGGAAGTGGTAGCGGAAGCGGAAGCGAAGATGGAAAAGGTGGCAGCTCGGGCAGTGGTGGTTCCGGTAGCGACAAGGGAGGTCTTTCAGCTGGCGCAAAGGCAGGCATTGGAATCGGTATATCCGTCACAATCGTCTGCCTCATCGTAGGAGCCGTGATGTTCTGGCTCTGGCGCCGTCGCAAGACCACCGACCCTGGCGAGAAGCGTCTTGGCAGCAGCGGCAGCAGCTCGACAAAATCCAACATCTTTGATGGGCGACAGATGGGAGTCCAGACCAAGATCGAAGCCAACAACCCCAGCCCGTCGCCGAGTCTTGGAACGTTGAATTTCGGGCGCAACTCGCTCATCGAGACGACCGGCGGTTTCATGGAGAAGAGTCTTGATAAGTGGAAGACGATCCGGAGAGTGAGTGTTTCTTCAGGGGGTTCGTCGACTGTTAAGGAGGGAACGAGTATTCTCAAGGCTTGATTGATGGTGAGCAGAGTTGATGGATTGATGGAGTGTTTGGAGTGCAATTAAGCGTATACTGATTATTGATACCACAGTCGTTAGATAGACATTGGCAGGAAGCGACCTGCATATTTCATATCGTAATTTAATACTGGGAGGTTTAAATACTTTAGATCTAGATGCTCCAATTTGATATCATGCCAGCCCACTATATTTCACCACACCATTCAAGAGAGCACCAAAATAGAATAACAACCAGGTTTATCCACTGGACCCTGAATTATCCAAGAGCAAAAAGAATGCCAAAGAAAAGACGAACCACTTTAAGTCCACAAGTTATGAGACTCGATACACGCATGTGGAGATTATCTCCAACTTTTCTCACTCAATCACACAGCTTCATATGAGCCTCTGAAGCTTCTTACTTGCAGAATGCAGACCCACCACTGATTACGCAGATGCCAGAGCCCCTCATCAGCACAACCACGTTTCCAAGTGATCGGCATGCGTTGAATTCTCAAAACACCAAAGTTGCCTTTTTTTCTCTCCATTCTCTGACATTATCTCTTTCATTGAACTTAGTGGTTATACTGTACCAATCAAGCCTTAACACACTCATAGCTACAATGACATATCCTCGTCCCGATTTTGAGCGCAACCCGCTGCGCTGGGAGTCTCTCAATGGACAATGGGATTTCCTCTTCGACGATGGCGATGCTGGTCTTGCTGAGAATTGGCAGCGAACAGGTCTTCCCGAGAAGGTCAACGTGACCACATCCGCCAACCGCAAAGAGACTGGCCAAAGCGACAGCGTTGTCCAGAAGATCATGGGCGAAGCTCATTCTCTCATCCAGAACAACGTGTTTACCGCCTCAACGCAGACCACTAACTCAAAAACCAAAATCACCGTCCCATACGTCTTCCAATCCCCTGCTTCTGGTATCAACGATAGAGGTGTTCATGAGGTTCTTTGGTACGAGCGTGCTATTTCAGACTTGCGCTCGGCGCAGGAGAAGGAGCAGGGCCATAGACTGGTTCTGCGATTCGGCGCCGTTGACTATGAAGCTACTGTCTGGGTCAATGGTGAATATGTCGGGGGTCACCGAGGTGGACACGTTCCTTTCGAAATCGACGTTACCGATGCTGTGAACGCAGCCAAGGAGGCTACCACTCACCGCATCACGCTTCGTGTTTATGATTCTGCTTATGATCTGACGCAACTCAGAGGAAAGCAGTATTGGGCTGCCAAGCCTGAGACCATCTTTTACACACCCTCTGGTGGTATCTGGCAGTCTGTTTGGCTGGAGGTTGTTCCATCTGCTCGTATTGCGGATAGTTCTTATGGTACCGTCATCAAGTCCAACGATATCCACTCCGGACAGCTTCGCAGCACCGTCGCAGTCAAGGGACGACGAGTTGGAAAGGATTATTCCGTGGAGATTGAGGCAAGCTTTGCTGGCGTTCCTGTGGCCAAGTCGGAGAAGAAAGCACTTCCCCGAGAGACTAGCTCAGTTGGCGTTGAGTTGAACGTTCGTCTATCTGAGGAGCAGAGGTCTAAGCTGCCCCAGTCTGTCCTTGAGAGTGCTCCTTTGGATAACAACTTTGCTTGGCGTGATGGCGTTGCACTGTGGTCTCCAGAGCACCCCCAGCTATACGACCTCGTCATTCGACTTTACGACGACACAGACAAGACTGTCGACGAAGTCAATACTACCACCGGTATGCGAAACATCAACTGGACCACAGGCGACGGAACCTGGCGCCTCAACGACAAGCCTTATTTCCAAGCTCTCTGCCTCGACCAAGGCTATTGGCCCGAATCATTCATGACTCCTCCAAGCTCCGAGAGTCTCAAGCTCGACATCGAACTTGCCAAGAAGATGGGTCTCAATGGATGCAGAAAGCACCAGAAGGTGGAAGATCCTCTTTTCTACTACTGGGCTGACAAACTTGGTTTCCTCGTCTGGGGAGAGATCGCCAATGCATATGCATTCAGCGCCGAATACATCGATCGTTTCAATGCCGAGTGGACTGAGGCTGTTAAGCTGGTTATCAACCGTCCCTCTGTTGTGACGTGGACTCCTGTTAACGAGAGCTGGGCGTACCCTGCTCTGGAGGACAATGCTGATCAGCGAAACCATATCCGTCAGCTCTACTACCTCACCAAGTAAGTATTAGCATTCCTAATTTCAAACGCATGCTGACAATTAACCAGGGGCCTCGATGATACCCGAAGCATCAACGATAACTGCGGCTGGCAACACGTTCTTACTGACCTGACGACTTTCCATGACTACAGCGACGGCCCAGAGATAGAAAAGACCTGCTCTACTCTAGAAGGCATCATTGGTCCCAAGGCTGGTGGCCGAGGCGTCTTCCTACCTCCCATTCCCGGTGTAGACGAGGGCTCCAAGCACAAGCCTGGCGCACCAGTCATGAACACCGAGTTCGGCGGCGTCAATATTGCTCCTCCCAAGAAGGAAGAGAATGCTGGGGCTAACCTCGACTGGGGCTACACCACAGCTACAAACGCTGACGATCTGGTCCAGAGGATCGAGCGTCTTGTAAATGGCATTGTTCTGGGTGGGCACTGCTGTGCTTTTGTGTATACTCAACTGTAAGTTCTGATTACTGCATTTGACATTGAAATCAAACTGACGGGTTTTCTAGTGCCGATATTGAGCAAGAAGTCAATGGGTTGTACACTTTCAACCGAGAGGAGAAGTTGGATGCGTCTAGAGTTAAGGCTGTCCTTGATAAGGCGCTTGAGAGTTATTACAGCAGGGTGAGATAAATGTAGTTATCAAGTACGAAAGAAGTGTCCTTGATATGTAATGAAAGGTTGGGAAGGTATCTGAGTTATGTAGGCAGACCTGAAATATGAGGAGAATACCATGTCAATGAAAACATGACACGCATTCACATAGCAGTCTATCTATGCCGAGTTAAACGCTCTCTTTGTATTCCAGGGTTTTCTAACATATTCAAGTGTTATTTGTATTGCTCAGCCTGCGGATAGTGCAGAAACCAGGAAATAAATGATTGATCATGGCTTGATTTATGATTCGTCAAATTTTACATCTACAAAGTTAATAAGGGCAGCTTACATGTAAGAAACTTATTGCTTTAGCTTCTAGTCTTCGCCTCGAGTATAGGTAAGGTTACATTATGATTCCTCATTTGCATTACTTCTATTTAGTCAACTTGTGCACCCGGAGAATGATAATCATAAGTCAATGCAACCTTGACTGATCATGTATTCAAATAAAAGCTCGATATTAATTGAAGATATATCCCGTGAGCGAAGTCTGGAGGTTCAAATGGAATATGATACCCTAATATGCGACTCATGCAGCATTCTACATCAGAAACAAAAATCGAACGATGTTTGCTTTTGTGATACGGTGCTAGTCTTCGCCTAAGATTGCGACAAGTCCGAGTCCATTTGTGAGCATCAAAGCACCAAATCAAGACTTGAACCTAATTAAAGTGAATCGAAGAAGCTCTCAAGTATTGATTCATGACTTTTAATCACAAATCAATTGATCTGACCCTCATCATTGGCCGTGAATCGGCATCATGAGTTCATGACTGCGGGGATCGGGAGACTGCTATCATATCACGTGATTTTACATGAGATTGATCGGCTCACCAGACCCAGCCAGACCCGACGCTCCATGATGTGGCTGGGGATCATTGCGAGCATCACCACTTTAACCACGGCGCCAGACCCGGCATTTTGCCCGCGGTTGGGACCTACTTTACATACAATACATCATCAATTAGTTCTTTGTATCGCTACTCAATTGGATGCCATAGTATCACGCGGCCCTCTTCCCTCCCTCCTCGCCTTCGCGCGATGCCTTCGACACGGCCCAACGCGCAGTCGCCAATCCTCGACGCTGATGGTGTCCTCGACAACATTGACACCATCCGCATCCCCGAACCCCACGGCACTTATCTCCAAACTCGCGGCGCCCGCGCAGCTCGTCGAATCTACAAAGCCATGGGCGTCTGGCCCTGGGACATCGTCCCTGAAGCGCCCCCCAAGATGTGGGCTATCAACCTGCTTGAGGATCTAGCCCTCGTCGCAGACCATGTCGCCAGAAATCCCGGCGACACTCTACAGGATCTC
>ONZP01000554.1:0-12198 GCA_900312805.1 Fusarium torulosum
ATGGGAATAAGCCGGAGATAGATATGCACTTTAAAAGTAGATAAGGGTATGCGATAATTAGTATATAATTATTGGGAATAGAAGAGTAGGGGGGGTTGGTCACTTATAAAAACCCCGCACCTAATAACAGATTGGTAATATAACTAACCTTAGCTAAGCTGGGAGTGCTAGCTATATTAGGAAATATAATACTTCGCTGATGAAGTGTGTTATTCTATAATAGGAAATGTACTACTTGATTGCAAGTCACTCTATTATAATATACCATGACATGCCGCGACAGTAATATTAATCTAAAAATAAAAAAACCTGCTCTTTTATACTCTCTAGACCAAGAAATTATATTTTAGAGCCAAGTTTAACTAAAATCCTGGAGGCAGTGTTGAAAACCTAAGCTGCAATCGCCCACTGGAGTTTAACCACAAAACATAACGAATCAGATGCCCTAAGAGTCATCCCCCCAAGGGTCATGCCCTCGATCAACCCATATTTAAACCCTCCCGCGATATGGCGATTGCATATTCCTTCAACTTTAGGAGCATTTCGCTTCACCATGGCTCGTGTCGCTCCTACAGTCGCAATTGCCGGGGCATCTGGCAACCTGGGAGGAAAGATAGCCCAGGCCTTCCTCTTGCCCCAGTTTCGCCGAAGATTCCATGATGTCATCATCCTGGCCCGTTCCGAGTCGCCCGAGACGCAGGAACTCGTCTCTCTCGGAGCCAGATTGCGTCAGTATTCAGTAGAGAAGCTAGAAACGGCACTTCAGGACGTGGATGTCCTCATCAACACGTACGTATATATGCTGTCAGAGGATTGATCAGCCGGGACATGTCAGCGATTAATAAACTCGCGCAGGATCGGCCCGTCAGGACACCACTTCAAAGAGAAGCTCCTCCGCTGTTTGCCCCTGACCTCCGTGAGCCTGTACTTCCCGTCCGAGTTCGGGGTTGACCACTACGTTCACGACTTTGCCCACGATGAATGGGATGCGAAGAAACGCCATTTTCAGTTGGCTCGGGAACTCATCCCTCACATCCACATCTGTCGCGTGTATGCCGGGCTGTTTCTCGAGGATTCTATCGGCCCGTGGTTCGGATTTTCTACCAAGCATGGAAAATTTGAAGCGGTCGGCAGCCCGGCCCAAAGGACCTCCTATACAAGCATGCATGATGTGGGAAAGGCCCTTGCAATCCTGGCATTGTCCCCTTCTGGTTCCATTCCGGCAGAAGTGCATCTCAGTGGTGACAGCAAGAGCTTCTCTGAGATTGCAGCAATCATGGAGGAGCACGGCTCCGGCGTGATCGAGGTGTCCAGTGTCTCGCTCGAGTCGTACAAGGCGAAGGTCTTGGCGAAGCCTTCGCCCACGCCGGAGAGGTATTTGAGATTCCTCATGGCAGAAGGTAAGATCGATCATACCGACGAGGGATTAGGGAATCAGAACAGAGTCGTCACCAGTGTCGATGGATTTGGCACCTGGAAGTCCGTCGTGGACTTGGCCAAGGAGACTAACGGGAGACCTTGGGCTGACCAAGATTGGGAATTGGTTGACTAGTTTATCGAGGTGATGCCGGGCTAGCCTCTGGTTCTTAAATCAATATACGGTTCCTTATATTCCCTAGAGCCTTCCCCTCGATACTGAAAGTGAGGACGGCAATTTTTGCCTCATGAAGACGGCAGGCACTGGGATGGTGCTGCTATCCCCGGGCGTTATTTGCCGCTTGCTCCTCCGTTCTGTAAGAGAAGAGGCACTTCGATGTTCAGCCGCATACACTCTAGCAGCGCAGCCCACAGATCAAAGCCAATCAAGCAAATTTAAAATCCTGGATTTGAAATAACATTTGATATATTTGATACGTGATATGCGATCGATCCAAGGTCCATGCTTCCAGACTTCCAACCGCGCTTTCACAGCTTACCCGGAACCTGGCTGGTTAGCGACCCCAGCCAATCAAAGTCATCCATTCAGACTTCCATTAGTGAGCTATCCCCCAGTAACACGGTCAGACTGGCTAAAGAGAAAGTAGCTTCTTAACTTTTACGTCCCGTCCTAGCGACATCAAACCGCGTCAGTGCCAGTTTATTTACCTCTCGACGCGTACCATTCCTCACAGGTCGACGCCTAACCCGATGGAATCTAACGGCATTATGCTTCCTTCGCCTCCACCCTATCCTACTCAAGTATTAAAGACAGAAACGGGCCTGTATACAGCTAGGTTTGGATAGATTTTGCTGGTAGCAGGTGGAAATGAAAAGTGGAGAGTGCGGGGAGCCTGGACGCGATAGACGCGTTCATGTCTGTTGCAACTCTCTAGGCAGGCGGTTGACTATGGCAGTATTAGACGGCAGGGGATTAATACTTTCCCGGCCCCAGAAGTTACTCAATCTCTAATCACGAACCTTGTCCAAAACAGGTAAAAAGGGCCTGCTAGCTCTGCGCCATATCATTACATATGAGGTTATAATGATTCCACGAGCCAAGGACTAAATCATCATAGTGACCATGACAACGTTACCCGATTCGTTAGACTATCGACATTATCCGTTCTAACTGGCTGCCCGGCTTGATTGTCGAGCCATGACGTAGGGATTTGGGTAAAGTGCCAAGCTCACGTTACGGCCAGCTCAATTGATCCAGTCGGAGAACTTCTTCGCGATTGAGCCTCGGTGAATGAGGTAAAGAGAAGGAAGAAAGAAACGTTGGGGGATGCGTGTTGTCAGAGATATGCATTTATTTATCCTATTCCAATTCTCTTTCCTTTTCCTTTTAGACTCCGCGAAGTGCTTCATCAGGCTTGATCACGATTAGGGATGGGCATGTGCATAATGCAAATACGTTTTAAGCTGCATCCTATTACATTGAAGCAATATTTTATTCCTGTATGTCGACCGAGGCTGAGGTAGAGAGAAGACCGAAATCAGAATCCGTCTTGAAGGGGAAATCATACACCTAAAGCGCGTCTTATATTAAATATTTAATACAAGAAGCGCATTTTACATAACGATGCAGCATAAAGTCCATCCGTAATCGCGGTTGCATGGCTAAATGTGAATTCTTGTATTAGCCTCAAGGTAAGTTTTGTCTCAAGAGGTACTTTTCCCTTACCTCTTCACGGTTGGTAGAATACCAAGAAAGATCCTTAGCCACGAATATACCATCTAGTGTTTCATGGGTACACGTGCATATATTTGGGACAATACGCGCCTCAGACATATATACTCAGTCAAATCACCTTCTCTCGGCAGAAAGACAACCTGGTTTTAGCCACTCCCGTCGTATTAAGCGCAGCGGTTCGGTGGGGTTTTCACGTCCATTCATTTCGTTACTCGCCGTTGTCCTTGCTTGTCTTATTTGCATTGCCCCAATCTCCCTTTGAAAACGTACATATGATGGCTTTACTGTGTCATACACACTTAATCCCGAGAGTCTCCTCTCCCTTCCTCGCGAAGCTAACCTGAAACAACACCTGCATCATCCAGTGGTCACTCTTACGTGCTCTCTCCTCGATAAACTTAACTGCACGGCATCTTATCATCTTGCGGGATATTAAAAAGAATAGGAACCCCGTTTGTGAGGCTCGCCTTTGTTACCTGGTTATTAAAAACGCAGTTGTTCTTTCGACATCTCTCATCTCTACCAGGTATACATCTAAGCCTCCCTCAACAACCATTATGGCTATACCTCTGGATGCTTGAGTTTACTTCTATTACAAATTCAACAGTCAGCCATTTAACATATTTTTCTTTGAAACTCTAGGCTATCTACTACAGTCTAAGCTTCCTCTATACCTTTATCGTCATCCAGAAACTACGTCTCTACTACAATTATATCGCATCTCTCTCCTTACGACTTCAACATGTGCCATACCGTAATCGCTCAGCGGATGTGCAAGACCTGCCGCTGTAGTCTCGGCGAGACTGTCACTGACTTTATATGCTGCGCTCGTAAATGTTCGAGTCCCTTCTACTGTCTCACGCCCGAACCTCAAATGGAGCTCTGTAGCTCCTGTACCGCGGCAGCAACAATATCTGCACCTGTTCTTGCATATGATGTCGAGGACACTTACACTACCGCCACCACCACTGCAGCTTCGGTTGGTATAAGACTCTATGATCATCCCTTCACGAAGGCTGTGATATATCCGCCACCTGCAGTCACCCGCCTCGCTGCCCCCCACTAATTCCTCGACGGCTATGGGTAATACAGTGAACCAACGGCGCTTAGGGACAAGACTGGTGTTTGGGAATTGGAATTAAGCAATTAAAATTAGGGCATTTAAATTAGGAACACCAAGGCTCCCCAATGGGAGTAGTCTGAAGAGCATCTACGCATCTTGCAAAACTAAAAAATTAGAAATTAAAAACGCCATTCTCAGATTATTTTCCAAGATTGTAAAGATTATTATGACAGATTATCATGTTAATTTGTATCCTTCGTCTAAGATCGCCGAAGCCGTTTTTGACGACTCTATCTGGGCTACAATGGAATGGAAATGGCAAAGGGAGTAGCAATATCTGACAGTTGCCTCCATATGTGCTGGACGACAGGGCCTAGAAGATCACGATTTATTCTATTCTCAGGGCATTTCCCGATGAGGCATTTAGGTCCGAGATAAATGGTACAATGCTTGAAGGGTGTCGACTTATTAGGCTAAGTAGCATTACTGATTGATTTGTCCTACACGGTTATAGTCGTTTAAACGACTATGTACCTATAGTCTCCTCCTAGAGCATAGCGTAGGGTTAGCCTGCAAAATTCCCAACAGAATAAAATCCAGGTAGGATCCATTTACCTTTAGACGAACGAGCAGGTCTTAATCCTGCATTCCAAAGTGAACGATATGACCTTGGAATTTCTGCGTGGCGTAGAAGCGCATGCCTGGCAAGTTACTCGGCATGACATTTAGGATAAGACTCCCGAATAATCTCTCATAGCCATCATGCCTTTCATACTGCTCTGGAAGACGAGTCAGAGGAAGACCGTTGACCAGCAACTCCCCCGTCAGGAAGTTATAGTACACTTGGAGATGCCCGCGGCTCGTCGTCTCGAACCAATAGGAAGTCTCAGCACCTAGTCCTCTTTTGCATGTGTAACCCGGCTTCGGAGATACTGTAGGTAGTAGTTATACCCATCCCTGATGCCCCTGTCTGGGTCGTATGTACCCTGCTTTGTACAAAAATGAAAAGACTTGGCATTTAACAGTAGTCTACCCCCAGCATAAATAAAGCCTACCCCTGTGTAGTTCAAGCCTACTCACTATTGGACAGGCCTAGTTATTAAGTTATATTACCCTGTAAAAATACATTCTATCCCGCGGTGTTTGGCATAAAACAAATACATTCTGCGAATTAATTTTGGTATCAAGCATCTGGTTATTCAATTGGAAAACTAAGCCGCTACAGTCCTTGACTAAGGGAGAAGAGAGTTACAATTCTAATCTTCATAACGGCCTTCCCAGATGTTGAATTTCCGGCTTGACCAACAAAAGCGTACCATCCTGCTCAACACATTAATCCTTCCAAAACTCCTCCCAAGCCTTGGGCCATTTCTCCCTCTCTAAATGTCCCAACCACTCGTCAAACTTCTCTGGCTCTTTGTCCTTTATTTCAATCTTTCCATTCTTGATTCCCATCCATCCCTCGGCCGGTCCGCGAATAAATTCATGCCCGGCACCACAATACGCCCGCCATTTCTCTCCCTCGGAACTGCCACTATTGGCGATGCGGTTCAAATAGCACGCCTCACACCAATCGCAGTCCGTACAAACGACACAACGATACATTACCGTCTGATCCCAGCTCGTGATATCGCCGGGATTATCAAGGCAATAGCCACCGCACCGGATGCCGCGGTGGCCTTTGATGTCAAAGCGGTCGTTGGCATCGTTGTCGACTATGGCGCGGATCCAGTCCTTCTCCCCTGGACCTTGGGGCATTTCATCGTGATGTTTGGAATTGGCATCAGCGGCATCATCTTTTCCGTCTTCATCTTGCCCTTTGTCATCATCATCAGTGTCTTCCCACTCTTCATCGCTGCTATACCTTAGACCAAGCCCGTCATCGAGCTCTCTAAACCTCGAAACCATTTCCAGGCTCTTCATCATGAGCTCCTTGTCCACATGGTAGAACTGTGCGCTCAGTGCAATCGCCGCTTCGCGCTGCAAGCCCGGGAGACAAGCGAGCACATTGCACAGCTCACGCAAGGTATCCGAATCGTTCCATGGATTCTGGTCCTTGAGGCTCGCCAGGCAATTATTGAACGCCTCCGTCAGCGTCTCCTCGAACTTGTCCAGCGGCCCTACGCGACGGTACATTCGGGCGAGAATAGTAGCTTCAGGCCTCTTGAGAAAGTTCGCCTGGACGTCAGACGTGAGATGGGCGTTTCCGAGTTTCCGTCCCGCTAGGCCTTCGATTTCAGAAAGTGAAGCGCGCTTTTGCGTGGAGCTCGTCGCTTGGAGAAATTCTTGGTGTATGATTTCTGCAACCTCGCGGCGTGCGAGGTAAGGAATGCTGTCCGAGACGGTGTCCGTGGCCGGATCGATACAATTGTCTGCGTCCAGGATCTCATACAGTAAGCTCTTGGCCTTCGCCATATCGCCGATGCTGCGGCGGCAGCCGAGCGCATACTGGTACCGTGTTGGTGATGCCCACTCCAAGGGTGCAAGTTCCTGGACCAAGAGCTCGTATGTCATCATCATGACTTGCTCCTGTCCTGTATGCTTGGCCGCTTTCTGATACCACATGTTCACCTCATCCCAGTCCTCAGCAGTCACAGCGAGTCGTATCGGACCCCACTTCACAATGCTGGCGAGGATGTCTTCGTGGCGGCCGAGTTTGTCAAGAGTACGAAGCAGCATACTGAAATCTGCTGCTGTCTTTCCTCGATCCCCAGAGTAGACTGTCATGGCCTCCTGCAGCGACTCGACGGCGGCTTCGAGCATATTGTGGTCGGATTCGTAGTCAGCCCGTACAATGAGTGCCGTGTGAAGCAGGTCATCATACCCCTTGCCTAGCCTGGAGCGGTCAAGTGCGAGTGCCTTGCACGCCATACCATAAGCATCCTTATCGTGATCTGCAATGCTGTGGTAGCACTTGGCCATGGCTGCGAGAGTGGCAAACTTATCGATATCGGTTTCGCACAGCTTTAGGCTCTCGTTGAAGGCCTCTAGAGCGTCAAATGGCCACTCGGAGAGAAGCGCCAAGCCCATGGCTCTGTAACCAGACGGCCCGACTACAACGTCTTCGAAAGCAGAAATTAGTTGTTGTTCGCATGAAGTTATATCTTCCTCTTCAGAAGCATCATCATCATCATCATCATCCCCGCTGCCTTCGAGTTCATTTCCCTTGTAGAACCACTGGTCATCTTCTTCTTCCTGAGACCGGGGATTCACATTGATCTTGCGCTGCTCGAAATGTAAGTTAGAATTCAATGCTGTGATCTCAGAGATGTACGTACTGTAACAAAAGCTTTCCATGCGAGTTTGAAAGCCCGCGAAGCCGTGTCTTCATGGATCTCGGTGAACCAATGGATTACATGGCCGCGCGCAAGGGGTTGCAAAACTTGGGCTGGGTTTTCAACTGCTCTCTGCGCCCAAAGTCTCACATCTTCCCCCAACAGATTTGGCGAGCATTCAAGGGCCTTCTGTGCCCAGAGTTTGATGAAGTAAGGTAGTCCATCGTTGAAGTCATCGTAGCAGGATCCTGCATTATACTGTAATAATTTCTAGATGCAGTTAGTTTAGTCAGATGACTAATTCGAACCCCCCCCCGCGTTAAAACTTACCTTCACAACATCACTTTTGTTTGAAGAGATGCTACTGAAGCATTGGATTACTCGGGTAACAACCTGATCTGGGGCAGAAATCGTATAAGTCTGTTTCTGTACCCCATCCGTCTTAGACGTGGCAATGTCGATGATTTCTTTGAAATGAGCCATCCAATAATTCGCCGCGTACTTCTGGAGTATCCGTCTTGCATCAGCGTTCCCCGGGGCTTTTGGTTCTTCAGGGCCGCTGAGCACTTCTGCGCAAGTAGTAAAGATCTCGATATGAGAAAGGAGCGGCGGCGTCTGCAGAGTGCTGTTCGGGACATTTGCTGACCGCATATATTCACGAAGTGTGTTTTCCTGGAAATGAAGGAGAAGCGAGCTATCCGGCTGGTAGATGTCGCGCGACTGAGCCTTGTCAGCTTCGTCTTCGGACGGACCCTCAACGTGGGAGTCCTTGTGAACGACTTCGTTCCGTTGCTTTCTTTGTATGAGCTCCTCCCAGACGAGAGTGCTGGACATATCCAAGACGCTAGATTATAGATGTCACTTTGGGATTGTAGAATTCTTAACATTCAGTCTCATACCTTGAACATCTTCCTGCTATTTCCGTTTCAAGATCAATCAACTTTCCAAACTTCAACTTGAGTAAGCTATACGCCTCCTCGAGGGTGAGTGGGCGCTCTGCGAAAGCTATCCAGGCGAATATGAGTTTCAGTGATAGCCGTTCTTGCTCTCTCAAATTATCAGAGCACGTAGTTAGTACATTGTTGTAGAAGCGAGGCAGATCTCCTGGAAGTTCGTCGAGAGCTCTCATAGCTGGACGCTCCAGACCCTTAGAATCGAGGTATTGCAAGACCCTGTCAGCGTATTGAAGCCCTGACACCTTTCAGTCATGTGCATCCATCACGTTTTCTTGGAGTTGGCACTCACCATAATTCCTGTCTGTTATGGCTTTGGCAATCTCTGCCTTCACATGGTCACTAAATCTCGACAGTCGAGGAAGCGACTCGAATCTAGATTCAAGCAACTTCTGCATCCCACTCCGGGCAGCACTCGGGTCAATCGAAATAGTAGCAAGGTCTTTGGTGACACGATACTGACGCCACATAGACAATGCCTCGCAGTCGTTACCGGTGAAAACAACCTTAATCTTCTGCTTGAAGTCGACGATGCCTTCCATATAGGCAAGCAATTCTCTGGCTTGGGCAGGATTTACTTGTTCAAGGCTGTCAATAACGAGGAAAAGTCGGTCGCTTGAGTCCTTCTTGTATAGTTCGTCGATTGTCCATAGCCAGATGTTGAGAAGGGACCACTTCGCACAACAAATGTCGGACACTAAGCTCGCAAGGCTCTCACAGAGCTTGTGGTTTTGGGTGACTATTTGCAGACCAATGGATTGGAGAGCCGACTTGACAGACCTGAAAGGTTCGTTCTCTTGTTGGAAGAAGTAATATGCGACTGAGGTCTGTGGGTCCTTGTTCGTCTTGGTTCGGAGTGATTCGATGATTGAGTAGGCTAGATGAGTCTTACCCAATCCTGGTTCGCTGGTAATCCAGAGGAAATTTGTGTCACCGTCCTGCCATTCCTGATACTTCTTGCTTTCGTAGAGCCAAGAGTCTGTACCGGGTACGAATGAGCGACGTAACTCTTTGAATTTGGCCAAGGGGCTTGGAGGTGTCCCGAAGAAGTGCTTTGCGATGTTCAGAGCCACTGATTTCCCAGTTACGGCGTCTTTTGTGGGCTGTGCAGCAGTCTCAGAGTTGGTATCCTGGGCCAGCTGGCTCTTAAGCTCTCTGATGCTGCGTTGAATGCTGGCCAGTGAGGCGCTCTGCTGCTGGAAATTCAGTTCCTGGAGGTCGAATCCAGCCTCAATCCGTTTGCCTTGGTCTTGAAAGTAGACGATCATTTCGTCGTAGATGAAGTCGACTTTCTCGCCGAGACTGCCTACCAATGTCTTAATGTCCTCGGTGTTTCTCACAGCCATCAAACCATTCGCACGACTCAGGCGAGAGATGGCAGTGGTAACATCGCCGTAGGCTGCACTGAGTTTGGCGTCGCCGCCGCCTTGGACAAGAGTATGCAAGAATTTCAACGGCCGTCCTTCCCACATATATTTCGTCTGAATGGCAAAGACCATCATAAGGGCGGTGAATGCATCGGTGACACATTCTGCATAACAGTCGCAGTCAGGAAAGTTGTCCTCGATGATCTGAAGCGTCTTTAAGAAGGACCCAGCTTCTCCGATAAGGCTCAGTAACTGGTCATAGTCCTTGGACTGAGCCTGACATGCCTTGATGGCGTACGTTGCTACAGTCCAAATCGCGCTAGCGGGAGGAAACGAGGCAGCAGCAGAGGAAGCAATCTGGTCGCCGATTTTCTGGGCGTAGTCAAGATTCTTGCCGATGAAGTGGACTGCCTTGTCCCAGTTTCCACCGTCGTGTCGCCACTTGTCAAACGACTTTTTGGACGTGTCGACGGAACCCACGACATCGGCCAAGCTCGTGATGAGATGGCCACCGTCGAGGTCGAGTTTCAGGCCTTTTTTCCCCACCGCGTCGTTGTAGGCCTGGAACGCATCTCTCCATAGTCGAGCTAGCTCTGTGGGAGCTTTCCCTGCTGGTTTCACTTCGACAACCATTGTGGAAATATAGCGCTCACTTGGACCAGAAGTGAAGAGGGTTGGGGACACGTCTGGCTAAAGGCCAAGATGATACCGGCGGTTGGCTCACCGGTCCATCACAGATGGTGGTGCCAGTTTTGTGCAGCTGATCTCATCCTGTCTAGGCTCTGCACTTCATTGCTTTCTAACCAGCTAGGGTTAGACGGTGGCTGTGGGCTGAATTATAATCTTTCGGAAGTTGCCGCCTTGCCGGTCCTTGTTCTTCCGCCATACATCTGATTTTCTGTATGCTCTCGCGGCATTAGGAAGATTAAGAATTATAATGGTAAGGATCTGTATGTGGTCAATTTTGCTATCCTAAAGGTCCTGGTCGGGTTTCGTGACTTTGATGACGAAGAGTGACGAAAAGGGCAAAAAGTGAAAGTGATGCCTGATAATACCTGCCGGCCTTACAACACACCAAGTGATGCTATTCACACTCTATCATAATTCTCATTGACAACCGCGTTGCATTCGGGGCTAGTGGTAACCTACCGGTGTGATGCAGCGCGAATTTGCACCCTTTTACTTAAGTCCCTTCTTCAGCGCCTAAACCATCATCAGACCACTGAGAGCCAGTACTTCGAAAGTTAATTCCTACGAGGTGAGAATGCGAGGAGGATGGGATAGCCACAGTCACCTACTGACGCTGGTTGGACAGACATAAGCAAGGTCATACAAAAGTGGCTTTGGCTCTTTACAGGCATTATTCAACACACGAACTAACCCATCGCCACCATTATCGCCAGAATGGTGTTGAATCCAGAGACAATGCTTTTGTTGCAGCACTTTTAACTTTATGGCTTTAAAGCCCAGTGCTTAACCATATGATCAAGTGCACGGCTGAAAATACATCGTTTGCTATATTGTCTAAGTTTCAGTGGCTTCCATCGCACTTAGGGAATTATGACGAAAGTATTACATATTACTGGTAGTACCAGATTGGCATTAAAAGTATGGCGAATATTAATATATTAACATAGCTTGGAGAAAGAAATAAAGGGTATAGCATGATGGACAGGCGTTAGCATGTGAATAAGAGAACTATTTATATAAATGCTCTTTGGGAAGTGTGTTAGTCATGCGATAATAAATTATCTACACTCATATAATGGTTCATTCGAGCTGAACATTTTAGCCCCATATCTAATAGACCTACTAGAGCAAACCAGGGCTATAACGATAGCGTGTGTATATAAAATCCGATCGTAATATCGAGGTTATCGGTACGTAATAAGCCCAATCGGGCTAGTATCACATCATAGCTCCACTTCTATTAGGCTTATAAGACCTCATCGGGGGTGCAGCTAACTAGGCGCACGCCAAAGCCGCTATAGCCCACTAAAATTGGGGGGATAAGGCCTCTGAAATTGGAGGCTTTATTATTATATCCCGATGTATCTTTTTTGCACTAATGTATGTGAAATCGACCAAAAGGTACTTCAGAGTGGGCCAAGGCTCCACTATTACTATATACCCTAATCGTTATAGCCATGCTTTACTATATACTATTATAAAGAAGATACTTATAAGGATAACTCCGGTAAATATAAGGCTCTACTAATCTATAGGGCGACTTATTTATTTATTACCCTTTGTGATATAATAGATATATTTATTACTCCTAGTTTATTAAGCTAGGAGTTTTAAAATAGTCTTATATATAGCCTATCTAAGTACGCTTTATAACTATTATTATATTCCCACTATTAACTAAGATAATAATAATAATAAAACCTAATATAAAGGATTAATATATTACCTATTTATATAT
>ONZP01000555.1:0-10460 GCA_900312805.1 Fusarium torulosum
GGGGGGGGGGCTGTTGGGATGGATTGTTAACGCTTGCTTACTCTAGGGCAAGATTGCGTTGCACGAGATTCTCACGGAAGAATCAATGGTGCGTTACTGGGAAGAGTTTGGCACGATTGCTTTCGACCCAGCGCACGAGACCCTCTTGACGGCTTGTTCTCTAAAGAACCCTAACCCTGGATCGAGCCACCCGATTGTGAAATGTTGTTTCTCATTCATGATACGAAGGGACGAACACAAATTGTACGTGCTAACTACCCATTCATATACGGTCGTTCCATTCCTAACTGCGTTTCAACAGGCCAGCTTTGATTGTTGGTAATTTCTTGCCACATGACCCTCCAGCACAATAGAGATGGGTGGTGTATTGATATATGTCATGTATAGTTTTCATGACAAGAAACACTGCATAACTTGTCACACTTGTAGAGGAATGCCGTTTGGTTTTCGAGTTGTAGTGAAGGAAAGAAAATCATCAGGATAGGGAACGGCACATGGATACGCATGATTAAGGAGCGTATGTATGTTGCTCGCAATACGTTAGACAGAAGACAACAGTTTGAATACGACCTTGCCCTTGTGTAAGCCTTTGGTGATAGAAAGTTAGAGCGAAGTGCTTGATTTTCACGAGGACGCCGCTTTCGGCTCCCGGGCAGGAGTTAGTGCTGGCAATGAACGGAAGGAGCTCCCACATTGCTCCTGCCTTTCTGCATTGCACAGGGTGCTCACATGACTCTGATTAGAATGTATTGCTCCTAGCAGCGGCTTCACTTCTCAATACTTGCCTACCGAACTGAACTCTGTGATTTCAACTATCATTTGGTCAACAAGGCGCCCGCCGGTCCCTTGTTCACAACCACCATGTCACCGGCCGATTTATCGACCACGGGCCATATCAGGAAGTTTGAGGCGATTGTGGGTAAGTAAGGGGTAATTGATGGATGGGAATGGGGTACTGACTTTCTTCTTTTTGCGCAGAGTTTGCAACGGATCTCTTATCGAAATTACCCACCTCCTGTGACTCGATCTCCCTCGATGTCCTCCTTTCCGATCTGAATCATCACATATCCATGGCCAACACTTTGGTCCAGAATCGTATCGTCGCCCCAACTGAGATTTCCAAGGAGCTGAGAGATATTGGAAGAAGATTATGGAACGAGTGTATCAAAGCGAGGAGAAGGAGGAACGACCTTCTACAGTCCCCGTCAAGGCTTCAACTACATGTTCGCGCTCGCATCTTGGCCTTTCTTGCCCATGCTCTAGCGAGAGAGCACCGCCGTGGCAAAAGCAAAGATAATATGCAGGAAATAATTTATATGATGAACTTGTCGCTTACTTTGGCAAGAGTGTGCGTTGAATCGTCGGACCTCGAAGGGGCGCTTCTAAGCATGGCTAAGGCTGCTAATTACATCGAACGACTAAAAGGTATGGAGAACGCGACCTGTGACGACCAGGCCCAGATACGAAAGATCGAAGCAGAGTACTTGACAATGCGGTGCGCTTTAGTAAGTACAGAAATCAAAAACTCCACCAGGTCGCTGACCCTTTTAGTCTTGGAAACAAGGGCGTCTTGATGTTGCCGAGCACATGTTTGCCAAAGCCGATGCTCTTTTACACCACCTTGACCCATCCTCTGCCGAACAGCTTGCTGACACGTTTCATTGCATTGGAACTGACTTTTCATTGAGGAAAGATTATGATATGGCCTTGAAATGGCTACGGCGAGCGCTAGGCCTTATCAATGAGCAGGAACTGGAGAGACTATCAACAGAGGGGCTCGAACTTCGAATGTCTATTCATCATGAGCTTATTCAAGCTTCAATCGCCACAGGATCAAAAGAAAGCCTGCAGGAAGCTGACAACCTGGCATCACTTGTGGAATCAGAGATTGGAGACAAGCCTGTAGTTTTGCATTGGAAACTGGAGATTCTCCGAACGTCTCCAAGCGAAGCCTTCAATGCAGATGCATGTGCGAGTATACTTCGGCGTATGATTAGCTCTCTTGATCTTTCAGATGCTGGGCTAGGCTTCCTTCTACATGGCATCAGTGAGCTGCACACAAGAGGACCTCGATTAGCGGTCGGTCTGATGGGAGAGCTGATACTCAAAAAGCTAATCCCGTCTGGGAACATGGATTGGATAGGCAAGGCTCTTGTTCGGCGTGTTTGGATGGGTACTATGGGAGCCGATACAGCTGTGGGCGTAGCGGACTTGGTTCAACTATTGGACCAAGTTGCACAAGAAGCTGGCCAATGTGATGTTGATGCCGCAACTGCTGCCCTTTCAGTAAGTACTGTCATGGTGTCATTGCACTCTTCATGCCACTAATTTCAGAAGCT
This sequence comes from Fusarium torulosum, assembly GCA_900312805.1. NCBI lineage: Eukaryota > Fungi > Ascomycota > Sordariomycetes > Hypocreales > Nectriaceae > Fusarium > Fusarium torulosum. The sequence goes on from ONZP01000555.1 coordinate 2,340, forward strand.
CATATGGAAGAAACTCGACGCAAGCTATTCCAAAAAGCAGTACCCGGAATCTCAGCTTTGGTGCCAACTTGCGCTCCACCATATCTTTTCGACCAGCGGCGAGGCAAGTCAAGGAAAATTCAGTCGCCGACTAATGCTTTGTGCCATCGCTTGTAACGATGCAGAGACCGCACACTCCGCTTTTCATATCATGCCTAAGAGCATCCAAGATGAACCGCTCACCAGATATCTAATGTTCAAAGTCGCTCTGTTGAATTGGGATCAAAACCTGGGATGCCAGTGTATCACATTTCTAAGCAGGCTGACAGGAAAGTCTCAGTGTCGAGATATATTGTATGCTTGTGTGAAAGAGGCTCAGAATATTGGTCATAGACTGTTGACGTTGGAGGCTCTCAAAGCAGTCGCCGAAACCTTTGATGCTGATAGCTCTTGGACTATCAATATACCTTCGGTTTTTCGATGTACCATTAGGTTGATTCATTCGATTGAGTCACAAGATAGCGACTCGACGGACCACACCACTGAGTTCGCCGAGGAGACATGTCGGATTTTCGAGAAGGGTAAGACTTACAGCTACTGACTCGGGATCTGCTAACACAAACAGCTGGTGAAACTGCTGAATTGGATCCCAAAGATGAGAGGGGGGACAAAATTTTCACAGTCCCAGAGTTACATTGGTTTCGAAAGAACGCTTACAACATTGGCGTCACAAATTGTCACATCTAGGGGCTGTGGCATCTAATCCGTATCTTTCGTGCCAGTCTCCTCTTTGTGAGCTGTTATCCTTCTGATATAACCTTAGAAGATGATGCTGATCTGCGACTGATGGCTGCTCGTTGCCATTTTGTCATCGCTGCAGCACTTGTCTCTCAAGCTCGTACCGAAGACAGGGTAGATGAACAACTTCAAGACTATCTCGAAGCAAGGCGGCACATTTCAGAATTCGAAACCATTTTTGAGTCTTACTTCGGGAACGACACCAAGTCTCAGGTTAATCGCGATCTCCTGGCTAAACTGTCAACACTTTTCGTTTTCGACTTTGAAATCGCTATTTGCTTGAAGAGTTGGGATGATTTGGGACAAATCGTCCGAAAAGCTCGGATCTGTAAAGATGAGACCATGTATAAAGCAATGGGAGACTGCCTGCTGAGGAGTGAAGCCTTAGGTAACGGTACGTGTTGGCGGACATCTGCCAAACCAGAAAGTGAGGCTAATGTTGTCTCCAGTCGTGTATAGCACAATGCGTCTCATCATCAATGAGATATTTTCACTGGAGCAATTCGACAATCAACGACTCGCCAAGTACATACGCTGCATGTTTCAGGCCGTTCTCCCCCTAAACGATGACCTCGCTCTACAAGTCGTCGAACAAGCCGTTCAAATCGCACGGGAAGGAAGCCAGGTCAATGAAACCTCATATCTGCCGTCCCTTTCAGCGGATATATTTTCCATGGAGCTAATACTGGGTTACAGATGCAGAAACCCTTTCCCGCAGAGGACTTGGATTGGATCATCCCAACGACATTCAACCATGGCATTGACATCCTTGCAAGGGGCGACCAAGATCTATGCCAGCAGTGGACTCTGAAAGCCCTAGACTTGGCGGAGTATGTGAACGATGGCGGCGATATGAGAGATACACTTCGTGAGAGAATTGTAAAGTTGAATCTGAGTAAAGGGGCATCCGATTGAGGCCTTTGATAGTATTTACCGTACCAAAGATGTTCCTTATTTGTCCGTACACGACCGGCTCAGCATATGATGAGTAAACATTAAGAAATGTGCAAGCTGAAACTTGTCTAGTACATCTGTGCTACACACAACGGGTGAAGTCGTGTTTCATTATAACTGTTGCAAAAAAGCATACAGCTCTATGAGTCCCCATCCAACAACGCCAGGTGCGCCTTCGTGCTATGCAAAATCCCGTACTCGTCTCATGCAGCGTGTGGTATCTTTGTACAGATTCTCCCCAAGTAGTGCCACCTCGGAGCAGCTATACACAACAATACATCAAGACGCCGTATGAACGCAAAATGCATCAAAACCCAGGCTATATATATGCACCTTATCCTCTCAACTTTTTCCAAGTAAGCCAGCTTCCAGCACTAGACAAGGAAGACGTGCCTCGTAAATAAACATTAAAAATCGTTTCATAACGCCCCGCCAACACTTCATATGATGTTGGCAATACTCAACCGCTCTTTGCTGGTTGGTGGTCCAGGTACACTTCCACTTGGTGTCCTGCTCCCTTGTATAGGGCTCACTGCCGTGCTGCCCCCTCCCAACTTCGGTAACTCAGAACCGAAACGCGGAACATCGCCTAGCCTTGGGAGTTCCACCGCTGGGCCGGGTGTTTCGCTCTTGATTGGGGGTGGTAACTTCCAGGTCGAGCTTGACGGAGTCGGGGTCGTGACTGGCACACCCTCCAGCCCACGCACAGCAGTCTCAAGCCTTGCCCATCCACCCCATTCTTTATTGTCAACCTCATCCAACCCTGTACGCGCCTCGGGACTGAACAGCTCACTACTGGATACTGCATTCGAGTGTTGAAATGGTGAGGATGTTTGAGGCATCGGGATCTCGCGTTCAAGGCCTGCCCAGAGCCACGAAGTGTCAGGTGAGGCCTGAAGATCGGCCGAAGCATACGCAATCAGATCTTCGTCGCGGGAGAGCATTTGAAGCAGAGCCGTCTGGTCAATCGATGGTCTCGAGGACCCGAAGGGCGGCGGTGCGGTCCTTGCTAAGTAATTTGTGTACTCGACTCGTTTTGTTCCCAAGGCCGACACAAAGAACGCCAAGTAACGTCCACAAGCGACAGTAACATCCCTTCGTCGGTCGATCGAAGCTAAAGCTCTCACCGCCGTCACCGCAGGATCCAGGTAGCCCATGAGAAGGAGGAAAAGGGCACAGCGAAAGATGTGCGTGGTTAACAAGGCAGTTGCACCATCTGCCAAGAGAGTTGCGTTGGACCGGTGGAGGAGAGATATGGTTTCGAGAGATATATGTGTGCAGCTTTCAAGAGAAGCCATCCGAGCTTCAAGGGGGTATCCTGGATCAAGATGATGTCGGTGCAGCAAAAGACGTGCGTGAAAAAGGTACGCTAGAGGCGAGAGGAAGTGAGGCTCCAAAGGCACAGTGCTCGATGGGTCGCAAGCTGGAGGGAATGTGTTCAGGCACTTCTTGAAATGAGTGTCAAGGGTCGAAAGATGCACCGAAGACAACGTTTGAGGCGTTAGCGCTGCGAGAAGCGATGAGTATGATCGCACCACATGAATGACAGCGAGCAAAGAATGAGTTAGAGGTTCCGAACCCGTAGGCACAATCATACCCCCTTCGTGGATGAACTGATCGTCTACTCCGGCTGGCAGCGACACATCGCAGTCATCGTCAATGATCAATACTGGTCGACTAAGCTCAGTTGCCAGGGTCCTATCCAATATGTAGATCATCCACCAGGTTCTCCGTCGCATCTCTCCTTCAATGACTGGCCATGGCCCTGATTCAACATGTAGACTCAGATCCTGAGAAACACGAACTGCTCTTCCTAACCACGTCCAGGCAGCTGACTTAAGATTCATCTCATTCAGGCAAAGAGTAACTAATGTTAATGCCCGAGCGTGGTCCAGAGTGAAGTCATTAGCCCAAGGGTCGATCATTTTGTTGGCCGTTTCAAGAAATTCGGCAGGCTCATAAAATGAGTTTGGCTGCGAATTTGACGTTGAGCTGAAAAGACTGCCAGTAGCCAAAACCGCAAAGAACAAAGAAAGCCAGGCCGGGGACATTCTGACGACGGCGTTGTTGTTGTAGAGGTCATTGACTGATGCTCGGAACGTAGGAAAATGTATAATCGGAAACATGGAGTGGGACGAGTTGAGATAAGCGTGTAACAGTTGGTCTACCAGATGCCTGGCAGGCAACTCTGGCCTTGGAGGGTCGAAAAAGACGGGCGCTCGTTCACGGTATTGGGCTGGCAGTTTCCAAATGCCCCTCGAGAAATCGCGTACATTTGATCTCGCTCGAGCTAGCTCTGGCACGGGAGCTGGCCGCTTTCGACGCTTCGGTTCGGATCCAATGGCCGGCAAGTTGAAGGCATTGTCGTCACCTCTTTCGGCATCAAGTTCCATGGGCCCTTCTCGATCTTGGAGCATGCGCCGCAATCCATTGTTCTCTCTCTTGACCTTTTCCATCTGCTTCTCCAGATCCTGCACCTGTTTAATGGAAGACATCCGTCGGTTCGTCTCCTTTGTGAATTGACACTTTACATTTCGGCTCGAGCACTCAGAACAACTTGTCGTCTCAGTTGCATCACATTTCACCTTTCTCTCGCGACAGGCATCGCAACTAGGGTCCTTCCTTCGCTGCCGATATGCTCTCTTCTGTCCCTGAGTACCTGGTGGCCCTGATAATTGTGAGGTTGTCGGACCTGGTGTGCTGGCCACAGATTCGTTCGATGCAAGTGAATCATGGCCTAAAGAAGACGATGTGGTCATTGGGCCGTATGATTGGAAACCCTGACTGACCGGAGGCAAAGGGGGAATGCCAATGGGTTGAGGCGTTACCGGTACGTTCAACCGCGGGTTGGTATTCATGGCCCCTGGCGCGAACTGAGACAAAGACTTGGGCGAGGTTGCAGATGACACTGAGGATGAGTCGTAGGACCTGGCCGAAAGATTGGGCGATCGAGCATAGACGTTCTGCTGTGTTGACATCGCTGAATACCCTCTCGGTGTCCAGCTTCTACTGAGGTTGGTCGAGGAAGCCTCAAGACCCCCAACAGAATGAACGTTAGGGGGGCGTCGGTCAACGAGCATAAAAGTAACTCTGTTGAACAAAACCTGCAGGTCGTCAAGTACAAACCAAACAAACTCCTGTCTCTCGCTTTACTCGGAAGGAAGAAGCTGGGATATGCCGTTTGTTTGTCAATCAACCCTGCAACGGAGCCTCCAATCTTTTCCGCCGGCGTCCTATCCCGCAATGAACAGTGTGAACCCGTCTCAGCGGAATGGATATCTTGAATGTTGCGAGGCTGTGTAACCCGATACCGTTTTGCTCCGATGTAGTTATTCGGCTCATCACCTTGTTCAACACTAGGTATAGATTGTAGGTCCTTCAAACCACAATGTTTGGACCAGGAATGGCTAGGCAAAGCTCCAGAGCGTTGTACCTGATAGCACTTCACCCACAACGTTTATATCCGGGTTTAGGTTTCCAACGGCAGTAGAGCGTATGCAAGGCTCAACACACACTGGATGGTTAGAACGAGTGACTTGAAGATGGGTGCCGGCTCGGTGTTGAAGTGGCCGCCTTCAAACCCAGGACAGTCTGTTGTTCTGGAAGGGCCTGCGAAGGAGAAAGGAAAAGACGAGGCCACGAGGCCGGAGCTGACGTCGTTAGGTTTGGCTCACGGCGACTAGGCTGAGAGAGAGAGGAAGTGTACCCGTATGAAAGAAGAGGCGCCTGCAGGCAGGTATATCGCTGCCCGTTACCAGCTGGGCACAGCACCAGCACCGTGTTAGTGGCGCTGGGGGTCCGTGATCCGGGGCTCTCCGCGCGTTAACGCAGATTCGGAAATATTATCTGGGCCAGCGATGGTAAATTGGGGGGGGAGGGGTGGCCGGACCCTTGACGAGTTGGCTGAGCAGGGCTGTTGAGAGATCAGCCATGGCCGCTAATGTGTTTCGAGCGGAGACGGGCATCCTGGAATACAGTACGTTGCTAGTCATAATCCCAGATCCTAGTCAAAACCATCGGTCCAACAGGACAAGTGCTTGTTTCCAAGTCTATGCCACCTTCGGATGTCAGAACTCGGGACCGTGGTGCGATCTGGAACTGTAAATCAGCCAGATGAACCGGTGCGCCAACTGCTCCCAGCTTCGCGCGGGAGGCAACTATAGAGCCGATCATATCAAGGCCATATCGATGAATGAGCGTAGGCCCAGTGACAAGACAATAAGTGAGCTACTTTCTGCTGACGGATATTTTACTACGGAGTACGTACTAAGCGTTTCTCGGTAGCTAGCATGCCTGGAAAAGTTTGGTATTTCCGGAAGTCCTGTACGCGACCAAGCCGGTGAATATTCGGCCATGTTTGACTTGCGATATCCACGATGCCATGTGTTACCCCCGCGCCTAGATCGGCGTGCCGTATTGTACCAAGTCAAGTAGCTAGGTGTTCTTCCTGAGACCCGGACAAGTTGTCAAAGTCAAGCACTCAGCCTTGCGCTTCGTGTTGACTGTGTGTGTAGAATATCGTTGAATGCCCAGCCAGATGAAGGATAATCATAAATCCAGGACGGGCAGTTTACAATCAAACAGCCGAAGCTCGTATTGAACGACTAACTCAATCAATTTGATGGTAACATGTTTACAGCCGATAACACATCAGGGTGTAGTCTCAGAACTGAAACACATTGTCTGTGCGGTCGAGCATGGTTCAGTGGCATCTAGTGTTATGTATCTGACTGCTTGACTTGTGGAGCTCAACCAGGACTGGGCAGCACGAAGTTCACTGACTCCTGATTCATGGTTGTCATGCCAGATATGTGGCGTCAGTGGCCGACAGTTTGAGGCCAGGGTTAAGGATGGTGATGTAGACGGGAACTAGTCGCTCTCACGTCGTAGTCCGGGCACGTCGATTACAATGTTAGAATGGCCCTTGACCAATTTGAGGGTTTCCGCCGAGTTGGTGAACTGTACAATGGTTGATGACCGACTTAGAAGGCTGCAAGCTACCGGTGGGCACACAGCCTGCCGAAGAGCATGGGTTCGGTCATGATGGTTTCCAAAGGAGCCACCTTGTCGAGGTGTTCGCCAATGGGACGGTTATATCCGCCGCCGTGGGTGGGAAGCGGATGACGAATCTCCAGTCAGGGTCGCAGTGGGGATTCGGGCTAGAGCCGAGTGAATCGCCGGGAAGGGAAGGGCTGGACGGGCGGCTCGCCCGGGCCTCCTGTATTGATCATTTGACAGATAGTATCTCAATGTTTGGTCAGCACGAGGAATAAAAGTTGAAGCGATCTGTACCAATTAATTATATGGTTCAACAAAGCCCCCACCGCTCTTTTCAAAGAATATGCATACTACAGTGTCCTGGGTGTTGTTTGAATGAGTGAAGATATGAAAAGGAAAAACTCTACTAGACTGTGCGATCGTACCGTACTCCGCGGCCCTGACCCGCCTTGTATGTAACGAAAGGCAGGGGCATAATGCAATGTATGGATGTGCAGGTCAGAGAGCAACCGGTTCAGCAGACTCGAGTGGCTTGCTTGACCTGAACCATCTATCGAGTTAGGATGAAAGACATGGTGTTCCGTGAGTCGGATCGCGTTATGGCATGCCAGAAGCGAAGACAGCGGTTTGGACAACGGCATAGAGTCGAGACGAGATGAGTTTCTTAGCCAAGCATCTGATGCGTATGCAAGTCAGCCCCTACAGTCCAGAAAACCGGCGACATGGACGTGGATCATAGGCAACTGATTCATTATGTTTTGTGGCGGCAGGGGCGCTTCACTTCAAAGGAGTTGGCACGCTCCTCAAGCTAACAGCAACCCGTTGCAGCGCTGCCAACGGCCGGTCAGAAGTGGAAACGAATGGTCCGTCAGCGGAGGCAGCGGGGCCGAGCCGGCATAACCTGCTCTGTTAAGTGATTCCCGTAGAGTTTCGGCCGGGATGCTTGCGTCTGTGTTGTTTTGGATGTTTTGGGCATGTTGCTCTGTAGTCTGTACGGAGTATTGCTTGACAGAATATCGTATTGTATCGTACATATCGCAAGTTTGGTAATAGAGGGGAGGTCTGGTTTTTCATTCGCTAGGCCAGTAGTCTTGACTCTTGGGTGTGTGGCCCTCGTCAAGATCGAGGGGGGCGGGCCCCTTGAGTCTTGGGGGGATTGGGGGCCGTGTGGGCTGAGATTCAAGCTGGCGGGCTGAGGTTTCGGATGCTGACTACAGTAGAAGGGGTGTCAATTCAGGCTGGGACAAAACCAGGGCAAGGGCCACGATCTTGGAGACGGTGTCAGTGTTAGCTATCGCACCGTACCATTGGGCCGAATGGCGAGGGCGAAGCATATTTCGTTGAGGTCGCAAATAGGAGTCGAGAAGGAGATGAAAGATTGGCGGGGGAATG